>VUYV01000292.1:293557-320297 GCA_008711295.1 Anarhynchus alexandrinus | reverse complement strand
AGGGCAGTGTGAATTGCCTTTAAATGCTGGTGGTTTAAAACAGCTGCTAGTGAATGACAGTCTATGTGAAATGCAGTTTGAACTCCCATTGTTTGAGGTAAGGTGAGAGATTTCACCTTCTGGCTCCGAGCAATTTGTGTTCATGAACGCTTTATATCAGTATCTCTGTGTGATAGGAAAAATACAATTACAGATGCTGAAAGCTGTATTTCAGCAAAAATATGTTCAACTACTTCCCTCAAATGTTTTTCTGCTCAAGGACTTTCCGATCTCCACAACACGCCTGACTGTCATATGCTTTAAGTGCAATAAATGGCTTCTAGTAATGAAATTTCCCTCCTTCTTCCTCCCTGTTTGTGAGAAACTTCATTCCACTTGGTTGCTTTTCTGTACTTGGGGTATGCTCCTGCTGCAACACTGCTTTCTGAAAGCACTCTTTTGGGTTTACCGCCTAGAGAGGTCAGAGCCTGTCTTGTCCGCTGAGGAAAATAGTGGTTTGGGGCAAACAGCATATAGTCACTTTTGTGACAAGTATTACAAAGATCACAACTGCAGGAAAGTTGTTGCTGGGTCTGCTCTACTGGCATCCCTGAGGATATGGATGCGCAAAGAAGGAAGCAAATTAAACATTTTTAAGTCCAGCTTGTATGCACTTGCATGCACTTGAAAGTAGCTGTTTAAAGCAATTCAGAAGGTTAAAAAAAAATATCCAGGCAGAGTTAGGGAAATGTATGTGTTGCTGCAGTCAGATGCATGCGATAAGTCAATCTGTGCTAGACTTACACCATGTCTGTGTTACTTAGCGCATGCACATCACTTCCATAGGCAGCCTAGAAGAGAATTCTGTAGATGAAGGTGGGTTTTTTAATTTGGTTGCGGGAAATACTTTCTTTTATTTGGCTGTTTTGAGGCTGTTATTCAGGAAATTAAGAGAGACAGAATGAGTCTTGAGAAAAAAGCTAGAAAACAGATGGCACTTTAGGGTTCAAAAGAACATTTTCATGTACTTCTGCAATGGTATAACACGAGCGTGTTCACATGCAACCCACGCACATTTGCATGGCGAAGTCCTAGATTCGCTGAATTCAGTGGCAAAATCTAAATGGATGATCACTTTGTGCACGAATACACTCTGTGAATGACTTAATACCCTTACAGGAATGTAAATTAGGAGAATCTTGATAGTCTGGGTAAAATGCATTCCTTTTGTACTTAGAGAGGTTTCTGTTTTAAATTTGTGCACTGTTTATAAGAGGAACTCATTTTTATTTCCCATTAAATTTTGCCCCTCTCACTCATTCTGAGTAGTATCTCACTGCTCCAGTGTATGATTTCAGTGGTATTCCTTGAGGGGTAAAAAATTACTTAACTTTAGAAAGTGAGACAGAATTGTCCCCTTAGCCATTTGTTTTTAAGAGAGATTTTCCAAGGCTCAAAATCCTAATAGAAATATTAATTATTTATAATTAAGAATGATTTTTTTTTTAACTCAAAGGTAAGAGTAAAGCCTTTTCTTTCTTTTCAAGCAATCACTTACACATTTATTTTGGCAACCTCATGCTTATGTTTTTGACATGTTTTTTCTGAAAGGCAGTCTTTCCCTCCCCCCATTACTTGATCTTAGTACATCTGGTTTTCCATGTCTCCATCCCGAGACAGCATTTGCCAGTTTACGCTTTCTCTTTCACTTAACCTCATAAACTCTGTCTGATTTCTTTTTCTGTATTTAATCTGTTTGCCATATCATCTCTTCTGCTGAGCGTTGCATAAAATATTTCTTATGAGTCAGTGCTGTAGCTAGAAGCCACTAGATTTCTGTTAAGTATCCCGCATTCCAGTTGATAGGGACTGGGTGGTCTTTGTGGCTGGCCCACATGTAAATGTCTGGAGGGGAAGCAACAAGAGAGTGTCCCCCTCGTTGCCCTCATCGTCAACCAGGTGGAGGGTCTCACCCGAAGTTCTTGGAAATGCACAGTCCCTTTACCTACAAATGCCATTCTGAACATGACTCCCACATCTAATTAATTCTCCTCGACAATGTTCCTCCTTGTCCAAGAAATAAAAGCCTCCGCTTGTCAGAAATTCACTTGTCTCTTAATGAATAAACAAGTGTGTTTACTTCTGTCTGCATCTGAGTCATTTCTCGCACACAAAGTGCTCGCCTACGCAGGATGCTTTTTTCAAACAGCAACCGAGGTCTGGTGTTAATTAGACACCAAACGTGTACTATTCCCAAATTCTATAAAATTGTGTCAGACGGAAACTGAAAGTAAGGTTTGAGGGAAAGTTTGATCAAGAGTGAGAATCCCAAATGTCCAAACTCTCATGTTATTTATATCAGTACACATCCAAAGATGTATCTCGATTTCGGTTAGGCAGGAATACTCTGAGTAATTATTTCAATGATTCTGCTCTATTCTGAAGACAGAAATAAAGACTTTAGTTTCATTAAGTGCAACATTTGTGCTACAGACAAGACAATACTTTAATATGACCTTGCCCGGTGCTTTCCCTTTGTAAAAAAGTTTTATGCAACTTTGCCTTTTCTGTAACCTCCAGAGGTCAACAGGCTGTTGACCTTAAGGTGTCTGTGCCGGGCAGGATTTACGTGGCTGCGGTTTCACCCTCTAAGCCAATTCCTGACTTCCTCAGGTGTGTGAAAAGTGGCTGAGCTCCTGTTCTGTTACAGTCTAGAGCTTTGCAAACGGGGCTGGCTCCCTGCACGTGTATTCAATCCAGACCTGAACCAGTGGAACAGGCAATTTTCTTCATTAGTTCCTATTCACGTGCATTAGTGTTTTATGCCATTATACCAAGCACATTCACTTCATCTCTTGCCAAGAACAAATAAAGGAAGGAGGTTGCATTTTTGCAATGTGAAAGGGGAAAAAATTCCAGTTTCCTCGCTTGATTATTTCTTTTGCAGAAGATGAGAGCTTATTTCATGGGTTCTAAATATCTTTAATGGTCGAATGACTGTGGAAATGCTGCTGCTCAAGCTGGGACCTCTACCACTAATCAACTGCTTGTTCCTTAATGCCTCAGGCTAATGAGATCTTTCCATTCACTTCACTGTGCAAGTGGACCTTTCTTCTTTCCTACCCTGTTCCTATAAAATTCTAAATTCTACTGACACTGCCTTCTATATATGTCTTTGTATGTATCTCAGGTCCTGATGTCAGGAATCATGCGCAATTCTCTTGATCATTGCTCCATAGTTTCGATCTCTGCCATCTCTTCAGATGACCGGGTGTCAGCTAATAATCATCTCTATGCTAGATGCCATAATTTATGGGTCAGCATTGTCAGTCATGCTTCCAGTTTGTCCTTTGAGTCTTTACATTGTCTTTAAATAGTTTCAGTAATTACTGTTAGTTGCCCTGAGATCTCTCTTTTAATCTCCATCCTTTAATATTCCATGTCTTGCATCAGTTCAGGTTTTCAGTGTGCTGCTTGATTCTTGCTCGCTGTTAGATTCCTGCTGAAAAGAAACTTTCTTTCCCCTGGCTCTTAGCATGGCTGTTTCTAATGTTTCTGTGGTCACCCATTTGTTACCATCTCACTCATCCCCACATCCTGGGACACCCTGTTTTCTACTCTCCCCTTCTGCCAGCACCCTGCTGTTACTGTACTTCTGATAAATCCACAATTGCTGATCTTCGTTGTTACCCACGTATGCTGTTAGATTAGATTTATAGGAGCATTGCTTTCAGCAATTGCTGTTGCCCCTTTTGGGAGGCTGTTCTAGTGTGATCTGCTGCTGAAATATCAAACGGAAGAATCTTCTGGCGCATCATGCCTGGTACCAGTGCAAACATGCCATTTGCCTGTTCTCTGACTGCTTCAAGTGGGGGTCATGGTCCTAGTTACCCTCCATTATTTCCCTCAGATTGTATGAGGCTTTAGTCATTGAGTGTTCTATTTATTCTGTTTTCTTAGACACCCTGCGTCTTCAGGCTCAAATATATGTTTCCTGGTTTCTTGCAGACCTTTATAAACTGCCCACTTTGAGCAGCTGTTTGTTATAAACCAGGATGTAACTAAGAAGCCATCTCAACTTTTCCACATACGTACCTCAACTAGGGGAGAGCTCTAGGAACAATTTATGAACTCTTTCCCCTTGGTATTGGGTTTTTAACCTGATTACATGCTAGTGTGCTGAGCTGTGACTAAATCTAAATGAATTTTTGTTTTCATTTCGTATTGCTGTGATGCTTGGTGAGAAGGATTTGCCTCCTGCATAAACAATAACAGAACAGCGGGATTTAGCTCTATGTAAGGGGGGAAAGGCAGAGACTTGGGATACTTGTTAGCACCATCCTCAGGTTTCTGAAGGGTTATACAAGTTGCGCTTGCCTTCCTGCTCGGGGAAATTTACAATCATGTATGAATTATATGTCACTTAAGCAGTGTTAGAACATTTTAACTTTCTTCAGCAGGTGACCAGGTAATATAGGTCATACCAACAAGGTATGTTAACGTATGAAGCCTTTGTTTTTGAGATACAGCAGTCTGTTTTCAGTCGAATCATTAGACACTTATTTTTGTGCCTCTCTGTCTTCAGCAGGATACATATGTCTTCAGTTCCCAGTTGCAGCATCAGCCCTGTGCTGAAAATGTGGCATCTTATAAACAGTGTTTCATAAACACTATAAAGAAAGAGTTTTGACTGATAAGGTAGTTTAACAACTTGGGTAAGTATTGGAAAAATAAATTGAAAAGTTGTGAGGTGGAAATCTCAAATGAGCTCCAAAGATCCTCTAGCAGGAACTTGCAAATGGAATACAGAAGGTTTGAAAAGAAAGTGAGTCCCAAGAGGCAAGGGTGTTCTCATTTCAGGTTAGCTTTACTTGCCCTCCTTTTGCTTAAGTTTTTCATGAGAAGGACTGTTTCTGCTGGTGGAAGAAGTTGCCAAATGGACAGTTGATGACAGTAATGTCAGTCTAGAAAAAGGAGAAACAAACATGCAAGCAAAATGACTGACTGATTAATTAAGTAAGGATGAGCTGGGTGAAAGCAATTCACTTCATATTCTAAAAGAAGAGAGCTCTCCACAGTGTGATTTAGTGAAGTAAAAAGGTTGCTGCTGTTATGTATCTTTTCATCGAAATATCTGTGAGATGAAAAGGAGAATGAGAAGGCTGTTTTGTAAGGGGCGGATTTAATTAACAAAGGATATGATGGATACGGTTTTAAAGCCCTTATCCTTGGGGCTTCTTCAGAAAAGAAAAAAAAAGTGCTTATTTAGTAAAAGGGTCAAGTTCAGATTTCAGAAAAACACGACCCAAAATACATTTTGAAAATACATTGACTTCAGCAGGAACAGGATCAGTCACTTAATGAAAATGTTGTGTAACTGGTCTCACTCAGTTTTGTTAGATTTCGTTATGTTTCCTCTGAGACCTTTTGGTGCATATGTTACTTAATCTACTAGGAGACAGGGACTTAACTTACGTACTTCACATGGATCATTTTAATATCAACGTTAAAGTATTTGGAAGCTTGCAAGCATTATGCTGTAAGTGTTGTTAGTGAGCCTTCTGGTTTTAGAACCATAGAAGCATAGAATGGTTTGGGTTGGAAGGGACCTTAAAGACCATCTAGTTCCACCCCCCTGCCATGGGCAGGGACACCTCCCACCAGCCCAGGTTGCTCAAAGCCCCATCCAACCTGGCTTTGAACACCTCCAGGGATGGGGCAGCCACGGTTTCTCTGGGCAACCTGGGCCAGGGGCTCACCACCCTCAGAGTAAAGAATTTCTTCCTAATATCCAATCTAAATCTATCCTCTTTCAGTTTAAAACCGTTATCCCTTGTCCTATCGCTATCCCTGATAAAGAGTCGTCCTGTCCCCCCCATCTTTCCTGTAGGCCCCTTTAGGTACTGGAAGGAGCTATAAGGTCTCCCTGGAGTTGTCTTTTCTCCAGGCTGAACAATCCCAACTCTCTCAGCCTGTCCTTATAGGAGGGGTGCTCCAGCCCTCTGGTCATCTTCACAGCCTCTTCTCGCCCCACTCCAACAGGTCCATGTCTTTCCTATGTTGGGGGCCCCAGAGCTGGACACAGGACCCCAGGTGGGGTCTCCCCAGAGCATAGTAGAGGCAGAGAATCCCCTCCCTCGACCTGCTGGCCACATTTTTGTGACAAAGTAATAATGCTTCATCATTTTTCAAAGACTTCTCCCTTTGCTGCTTGAAGATTGCAATTTTCATGGTGATGTGGAACAATCTTAACTTTTATTATCACAGAAAATATCGGCTGTTAAAGGTGTCTGTTCATTGCCCACTAAAATTTGAGTCTCTCATTATGTCTTAACTTATTTGAAGATAGATGACTTTTTTTAAAAGCTAAGTCTCACTGTTAATGTGAGTCTGATGTCTGTATCTGAAGCATTTGGAGTTGAATATGGTAAATGGTACAAAAATATGTCATTGTACCCTAAATCCTTTTTTGTTGTGTGATGATGCCTTTGGGCACCAGGCACAGATCAGGGATCCTGCCATATATATGTAGTGAAAGATCGTGTTTGTCTTAAAGATAACACTGTAATACATTGCACCACTAACGTTCCTTCTTTTATCTTTAGCGCTCTAATATAATAACAGTTCTTGCCTGGGAGAATGTATGGAAATTAGTATTCAGCTCAGAAAGACTCACTTGCTAGATTTTAACTTCAAAGCAGATAAGGATAAGCTTAAAACCACTCACTGTTTTTATTGTGGCTGACCTCCTAAATGAAAGTCCTGTCTGCAGAGATAAGTCTATGGTCCTCTCTGATGAATTTTGTTTGACTGAGTGAAGTGACAGCCAAATTTTGAAAAGGAGAAAAGCAGATACTTACACCTGCCATTTTCTGTTTCATACCTCTCATGTTTAAACTGCCTTTTGGGTATTTACATGTGCAAGTGATTATTTAGATGCCTTTTGTATTTGCACACACAAAGTCTGCTTGTTCTTTTGATCTGAAACAAACTTTGAAAAAACGACTCAATGAATTATAGGAGGCTTCTGATCGATATTGAGTGTAAGGGCTGGTCTATATATGCTTTGAAGCTCTGTGGCTGCTTCACCTGGAAAATCTATCAGGCTTCACTGTATCAGCAGCCACTGAAAATCATTCCAGCTGGAACTACACTGATACAATTTTTTGTACCACCTATTTAAGTCAATACTTCTTTTGGTGTCGTCCTCCCCCATATGTCAGTCAATTGACATGGAGAATATAATTGTGGCGGTGTTGCTGAAGCGATTGGGAACTTTATTAGGTTCTACAAAAAAGCTGAGCTCCTCGTTCAGTGAGAAATATCACTTTGCACAAAGCAATAAACATTATTCTGCCCCACAATGGAGATTTAGTGATTCTGAAGAATGCCTCCATTCTGGTTTATTTTCCACCATTAATAATTACTATAAAATCAGGAATGTTTGCATTTGATTTTTTCAGGAATATAGACTTTAACCAATGAAGCTTATAAATAATTTATAAAGCATCATTCCATCCCATTCTTTGTTTATACAACGTAGTATAAGAGATTGTTTCAATAAACTGAGTGGATACCTGTTAATGTGTTTGATACAGCCCATGATATAACATTAAAATAAAATTCTTTGTAATTCAGGAAACATGTTAGTTATAAACCCCAACTCCAGCACAGCTAGAAATATTGTGACAAGCAGTAAGTCAAACAAGTATGCTCTTGACATCTATTTTTCAAGCAGAGCCTTTTTATAGTGCTTTTTCCAGCTAAGTGAGATTCATTTCATGTGATTTACTACATAGAAATCCCTGAAAATGAGAGGGAGATGTTAATCCAGCGAGCCGTCTATTTTCCATGTCATTATCATGGTGTCTGCAGAGAGGGGAAGTGCAGGCTCCTTTATTGGGGTTTTAGAACGACAACACAGAAACTCAGTGGAGGTCCCTAAACAAATCCATATGCAATGATGGGAGTGATACAAGTTGCATCACTTGGAACTTTTAAAACTAGTAGACATAACCCAAAACAGTTTTGTATGATTCTATATCAAGAGGGGGCCTGGTTAATGAGGGATGACAAGGAAAAATGAGGAGTGCATTTTTCCTGTTTTTCAGGTGGGGAAAGATTATTTATTATTTTTTTGCTTAATACAATCAGATCATAGGATAATTCAGGTTGGAAGGGACTAGAATACTATTGCCTGCCAAAATACACATTAATATGCTATAAGTAGATTACTTCAGTGCGGATAAATAATTAATATCTGGAATTGGCTGCATAATTTGCACTTTTGCAGAGTTGAGGTTTAATTTGAGTTCCTCGGATGTGCACTTAGGCACATAAGTGAGTTCTTAAAAGTCTAAAATAAGCTTTATGTTTCGTCAGACTCAAACTTTTCTCTGAGACGACAACACACACAAATTCAATGACAAAAGGAGAACGGAAGCCAAGAAAAAGGGGGGAAGCTTTCTAGCTTTGCAGCTGGAAGGTGGTTTTCTTCCATATCCTCTTGGGAATTGCTCCCACAATCCCTTGTGTCCATGAGGGTGAACTCTATGTATGTAGCAGCAGTAATACCTTTTAAAAAATGTATGCTACAGTGGCTGTAAACTTTTTAAAATACGAACGTATCTAAATCTGACCTGACTGGTGTTCAAATCTGATCGTACCGCAGGATTTTGCTATAAATTTTACTCTAGAGATGGAGTTGTATAATCTCTGCTAACAAGGTATTTTTATCGTCTGTAATTATGTGGCTTGCAGCAATTAATCAGGAGACTATTACACATTCCTGATGGTGTTTTCAGGTCACTGAATTCTCAGGGAAGTAGAAAAACTCCACGTAGCAACAGTTATTTACAAATTTCTGAAAATTCACTTCCCTGTTTGAATGTATTTTGAAGACCTGGTGTAAATGCCGACTACCGCCTACTACTGCATTTACTGCACAGTGAGGTACTGGAAATGAGTAAACTGTTGATATGATAACATTCATGATTTTGGAAATACGAGTTTGCTATGCATCCCTGTTAAGGACCACTAATCCATGGTCCACAGGGCAGCACTGCAGCTCTTTTTCTTTTGTCCAGTGCCTTTGCACTCGCTCCTGTCAGGTATCCTCAAAACCTCCGTGGAACAAGTAGGAATCCTAACACCAGTCTGCTACTGGCTTGTCCCATCGGAGGCCAGCCACTCTCAGCATGTGCTGTGCATCTGTGTAGTTTCCCTCAGTTTCTTTTATAATCAAACCCGTTTTCAGACCAATGTCAGACCTTCATCAGATCAGTGGTCAGTACCCATTCAGCTCTTCTCAGTGTCCTCTTCTTGGCCAGTCCCCAGTCATCACCTCTTTGAATGGAGTATTAGCATCACCTCTTACATGAACTTGTGTATGTTTTGGTGAGTGTCAGGGATGTTGAACTAATATCATTGGAGCTTCTATGAAGGCGTACAGTTAGATAGACTTCTCTGCACGTTGCCAGTCTTTCACAGAGTCATTCTCAGGGCCTGACTAGGCTAGACCTGCCTGGCTCCACATTAAATGATGTGAGCATTTTCAGTGGCCAGCTTCAAGAAGACTAGGTGACTGTTAAGCATCGAAATTGCTGGGGAAGTTGAGGACTGATTTTGCTGGCTTTAGAGCTTTACCTTTAACATTTTTTGCTGTGAGAAGGAATAAAATTCTGACACTCAACAACACGGGCCTTGTTCTCTGAAGCAATAGTCTCTCAAGTCCCAAACTCATACTTTTTCCTCTTCCATATAGATATGCATACCAAATTCCAAGAAGAATTCACCTTCTGTCAGCCACAGGCTGCAAGTTCTCTCCTAACCTCAGTTCTTCAGGCCACAACAAGGAAGATGCTGGGGGAGACCGTGGTTGCTTGTATGGAAGAGATGTCCTACTCGATGAAAATGTCCACGTGCACTATGCCCTGTGGAACAATGTGTCATTACTTGACAGTACCATATTCTAGATACAGGCTCAAAGACTCACTGGGGAAGGCTGGTAGCCCAGATCTGGGTCCTGTTCTTGGTCTAAGAACTGCTCTCTTTACTAAGAATGGTTAATGAATAATAGTGAGATTTGATAAAGCCTTTTTTTTTTTTTTTTTTTTATGCATAGAGAGCAGGATAGATCAACAACAATTGGTACAGACGAGCTGGAGCAAAATGATTCCTAAGTAGCATCATCTGGGCTGGCAGCAAATACATAAGGTCGGGGTGCCATGGCTGAGGGTACCGTGTATGTGTGTAGTACCCTCAGGCCTCAAAGCCTGCAGGGACGGTGGTGAGATGTTCCAGCTTGCTATGGGTAGTGGCCTGGCACAGTAACGTGGATAAGTTTTAATAACACTGGGATTTTCTTGGTGTTGGCCTGCGGTGTCTGTATAAAAATAGATCTAGAAGCCCATTTCCTGGGCTGAACACCTCTCAAAGACGGTCCTCTAAATGCTAAGGTATGAGAAACAAGGGTTATATCTACTGATGACAATGAGTCTAAGTGGCTCATATTCAGTAAAAATTAACAGATGTGTTTTCAATACTTCTCTTTCCCAATCTCATTACTGTTTCACTTTTGGAGTGCAGCGTTTTCTTTGCCCAACCACTGGTGCAATGCGCTGCGGTATTTTGCCAAACACCTTTGGATTTTATAGTCAATGTGGTCTCAGTATGAAGCCTACATCGTTTCTGAAGTTGGCCTAAAATCACAGCAGCCAGCTCCAGGCTATGATTTGCTTTAGGTTGCTGCGTTTGCCTTCCAGAGCCCAGCCCAGGTTCCTTTGGAGTCAGTAGGATCCTTTCTTTTGGCTTTTGCAGTACTTGGATCAGGTCCATAGCGTGTAACTCCTCCTGTTTCCCCTCCCCTCCCTGAAATATTCTTTTAGAAAGTTATAATACAATCTGAAGAATAACAATGTTGGGCCAGATTTTTGGTTCCTATAAAACAATAGGTTTTTTTCCCAAGTCAGTAAAGCTATGCTCATTTATGTCAGCTTAATATCTTTACATACAGCCTAATATCTCTTTAATAAGCCATAAAGCTCTCTAAACTTATTTATGTGAAAACCAGAACCGTTTAGACTATATTTCACTTTGATGATGATAGGACCAAAGTCCTATGCAATGACAGCTTAGTTCACCTAACTTCTATTGACTGTTTTTCATGTTATCTCTTGATACAGCCTTAATGCACACCAAAACAATCTGTAATTTCTCCCTCTGCGATGCTACGGTCTGGTCATCTGCTTCACCGCACATTCAAGCGAACCACAGATTCTAGAGGGAACAGCTTTTGTGACAGCCCTGCTTCAGACACAACTGAAATAACAAAGATTTATGGCAGTCGTAAACATATGTTGGATTTGATTTTACAGGAAGGGTTTTCTCAGTTTCAATTGGCTGAGTGGCAGTGTGAAAATACACGTATGTCATGAATTTATTTACATCGATAACTGACTAATAAACTTTATTACTGTAGAATCCAACTTTTTCTTCCTCGGAGATCTCATGCAATGGAAAAGCTGAATTGGGTGGATCACAAAATCTCAAAAGTTTCATCTTCAGCTGAAGTATGTTGGGAGGAAACTGCTTTTTCAGTTAGAAAGTAGAGCAAGTTATTTTATTCTTTTTTTTTTTTTTTACTTCTTGGTGAGAAATCCTTTGTACTTCTGTGAACCTGGAGCAATTCTGAAGCGAGCAGAATTATTCTGGATTTGTGCTGGTGTTACTAAAATCAAAATATGGCCGTAGGAGTAAAATGGTGCTTCTGTGGCACAGCACAGCATGAACAATGACTATATTTAGGATGTAGGAAGACCCAGTCTCTGTAGAAAGCAAGCATTCAATGAATTTTATAACAGTGTAATAATACAAAGAGAAAGCGAAAAGAGGGGAAAACCAGAAGATGTACATTTAACCTGAGCATCAGGAAATAACATACCAGCAGTAGGTTTTATTTGTCTGCACAGTAGTCCCTGAGGGCAACTGAACCAAATATACTTTTTGCTAACTTTCCATTCCTAACTCTTAATCAAAAGTCCAGATACTGGCTGCTCTTGGAACGTGAAACCCCCTGTGACGGTAAGTGGGAGCTGAAATTCAGCAAGAGTTAACTCCTTCCCACAGCAGCATCACATGCTGTAGTGGACCGCAGTTGGGCTTAAAATGCTTTTATGTGAAAAGTTTTTAGGGTGTTTCTTGAATTCTTTTTTAGGCATTCAAAGAGGAGAAAGTTGCTAAATAAAATTCTGTAGACTCTTTTGTCTCAAGGCTGTGTCACCATTTGAACTGCAGTTTTCAAACTCGATGTAAAAAGCATTTGCTTCTTCCATGATATATTGTCCAGACTAAAGACTTGATTCAAATCTCATGGCGCTGAGCGCTGATCATACCATTGTCGGTTCAAAATGAAGTCTCGAAGCTAAAGTACAACGCTTGAGAGGAGAGAGAAAAAGTGTGACTGGCGAAGAAGTGAGCCTGACTCTTTCGTACCCACGTAAATCTAGAGCAAAACCTCACTTGTGTATGGCTCTTGCAGAGGTTAACGCTCCTACAACCCAGAGGAACAGCACAGGCAGTCGCAGGAGCTGAGAGATGTTAATTAAACTAAGAGTACTTGAGTGTGCTCTCATTAGGATGGATCGGAAGTAACGTTATTTTTCAGTATCTATAAAGCTGAATTGACTTCCCACCGTGCTTCTCATAAAAACCAAAATGCAGAAACAAGAATTTCCTCGCGTTAAAAAGGTTTAAATGAAAACTTTCTAACAAGAATTCATTTGCAGCTGCTTATTTAAAGGAAGAGTTTGATTCTTTATAAGCTTATCCCCAACTTCAGAAAGCTGCACAGCTTTCCGTGCTTTCTTCACTCCCCGGGAATCTGCCGCCTCATGTAACAGAAGTCAAACAACATATTTTTAGTCTGGGCTGTTTGCTTGTTGGTTGGGGTGTTTGGGGGTTTTGCATTTTTCCCTTTTATTTTCTGCGATTTTGTTTGATTGGGAATTTTTCTTCTTTTGTTGCCTATGCTGTGTGTACTAATTTGAATTGTGCTATGTTACAAAAGGCTTATGTGCCACTTAAGTCTCAACTGCAAAAACTCTCGGCCCTCGAGGGAGTTCTGGACGTGTAGAAGAGCCCATATACATGTCACAGCCATAGATCCAAACGTCATTACCCAGACGACGTTAAACATCTTCTGGCATGCCTTTTACAGGGCCAATTTTTAATTTCTGGCACTACAACTAAATGATGTTTAGCATTTCAAAAGATGTACTAATCAAAGCACTCTGCAACGCGTGACTTATGATGGGGCTTCTATAGAATGAGCTGCTTCGTGGTACCTCGCTGGTATTTATTTGACTGTTGTGCGTGGAGAACCGGAGGAGAGGAATGACAGTGAAACTGCCGACTGAACTCACGGGTGCAGACACGTGAGAAATTACGTTTGTACTCGGTGAAAATTTTTATTTGAATTTAGGCAGAAAAAATGAGTGTGGATCTGGAGGATACCCGTCAGAGCTAGGCACCTAATTTGGCAGTTAGATGCACCTCTCAACCCGAAATTGCTTTGTAGGTGAAGCCCCAGTGTTTCTGCACTAAAGACAGCGAGCGTAAGCAGTACTGAGCTTTCCCGCTAGTGAGAGCCTGGGGACTTTTCTTGTACTTTCTGGCGCAACTCAGCATAAATTCAGGTATCTCCAAACACTTCCAGATACATTATTTCTGATGTCCCTCATTAGACTAATTTAATTACAACGTTAGACTACTTGAGTTAGAATGTATGTCAGCAATGCTAAATTGTGAAACGAAATGGTACTTCATTTTCTTAAATAATTATTTTGGTATTTTAGGAGGTAGAGGTGATTGTTTGGGTTGTTTGTCCTTCACTACTCCTTTTCTATAGATCCCTATTCTATAAAGAAGAGCCGTTTTGGAGACCTATAAAATTATGTATTTACTAACATATTTTGAAAAAATTAATCTGAAAAACACTCATGTTCCCTAACATGTTTATACTAAATGTGTGAAGAACGGGATCACTCAGTGCTGCAGGACTGGAAAAACACGTAGCATTGTTTACAAAAAATACGAAAATCTTTAGTTTTAGTTTCCTTAGTTTCTTTTCAATTTATTTCAAATAAAGACCATTCTACTATTTCTTTTCCTTTCCTTTTATTACAAAGCAGGCTACTAACATACATCTGTGACCTTTAATTAAAGTAAGCACAGCTTTTTCCAGTAGAAAAAAAATGCAATTTCCCAGTGAATGGTTCACTTTCAAGAGTTTTTGTGTTTTTTTTTTTTCTCCTTTATATGTAATTTCAGATGCTGCACAACAAACATGTGATGGTTCGTGTTGGAGGAGGATGGGAGACTTTTGCAGGTTACTTACTGAAGCATGACCCGTGCCGAATGTTGCAGATCTCCCGAGTGGATGGGAAAACTTCTCCAATCCAGAGCAAATCTCCAACCCTCAGGGACATGAATCCAGACAATTACCTGGTGGTTTCTGCCCATTACAAAACCAAGAAGGAGATTAAGTGAAATAAGCTTCTCATGCGATCGGGACTTTACGTATGTAGGTCCAAATTATTTTCTCAAGTGTAGTAAATTTAGTTTATGCTTTAAAAGGACTTTGGAAAATTTAAGACAGACTGGAAATGGCAACCCATTTTGAAGATCTTTGAATTGTAGAACTATTTATTTCTAGTACTGTACCTTTTATAGCGAATTACCCTCGATAGGCTAATTACTACAATCAGATAAGAAATAGACATATATTTTTAGCCAAATTATTACTCTTTAATATGTGAATGTATACTTAGAGTTGCATAAAGGAGTGGATCCTGTTAATGGCAGAAAATACACAATACAATATATTTGTATGAAAATCTTATTACATTGAATCTTTGACTGTTAGGCTAGTTGAAAAATATATATGCAGGTGGAAAAGGAATATTTGTGGAAATTATTTGGTAATGCCTCTTGAAATGAAATAAAAATTGACTATTTTTATGGGTTGCGAGATTTTCTTAACCAGTAGAATATAAAGACTTTTTGCATGCCAAACGACTTCCCAAAGCGATTACTGTAGAAAATAAAAAGCCCAAGAAAACCACCCCCAACCCCTTCTACTCTTTAAAGCTGAAGACAATGCTCAGCGCTAGATCCGTACGGAGATCCTTCCTGTTTTTCACAAAGTTGCCCGATATAGAAGCGGGGGGGAAGTTGAGAGGTTGCCCCTTCCTCTGTCAGACAATAGAGAAGGCCAGTTGTGCTCGCGGGGTGATGCACCGTGAAGGGAAGCAGCCGAAGGCGCACGGCCCTTTGAGCCACGGAGGAGCTTCGGAAGGTGCTGGTCCCTCCTGAGGCACAAAACCCTCCGCTCTTCTTGAATCTGAGCTTTTCCTTCCCCTCATTTTTAATTTTGTTGGTCATGCCAAATGTGAAATATTCATTACCCTGTCAGTAGAGTGATTCACATTCTTGTAAATCATTCACACACCTCTAAAATAGCTAAAGGCATATGGGGGCTTAGTTCATTATTTTGGCTACTTTTCTATGTTTATATTTGGTAATTTATGTGCCTTGTAATGTCCTAGAAAAATCATTTTATAGGATTATTTCATTGACTGTATAAATTTGAGCAGAACTCAGTTGTTTCATTAAAAATGAAATAAAATTTTTTAAAATACTCATACATTTTGAAAGTCTTATTTATTATTTGTAATCTGTGTTCCCGCACTCTGCTGCCTCTGCCTGGAAGCCTCCAATGTACAGCACTGCTTGCAAACCTAATAACGAGGTACGCAGTGAGCGGGCAAGCGTTTACTTACTGCAGGCAGTACAGAAATACCTGGGTTTTATTGAAAATTAATTTTAATTTCCCTTTGCAGGGAAAGAAAAAAATCGAAAGCGCTCTTGAAATCATTTTATGAACACCAACTGGTATTTTTCTGGGTTTTTTTGAGGTTTAATTTTAAAACACAGCCTTATGATCTGCTCCTGTGGTCTTTAAAATTGACGGCAAAATATCTACTGGCTAGAGAGGATCAAGACGTTCTTCTTTGATGTTCCATGCCTTAGTAAAGTCAGCACGTTGTATCTCACTTCTGTGGAACCATTCTTACCTCACCATCTATAAATATCTGCTACATACTATCAGCTCACAATTACTCGGTAGCAGTACGTAATTCCAAACATGTTTTTAGAACAAAAAATTGCAGCCTTTTATTCTTATTTTGAGACATTTTCTAGGAAGATTAAACATATACTCAAGCAGTAAATCCTTTGAAAAGCCATGGGAAGATCCAATTCTCATAGAAGCAACATATGTAGCCCTTATGGGAGCGGAGAACAGACCATAGGCAACATTATTTTTAAAAATGCAGCAAAGCTGAAGAAAAATCACGTTCTTAATATATGCACCAAGAGATCTGTTTTCAAATGAACAGAGAAGAAAAAAAAATCACTTGTGAAACTGTCAAATGTTTATTTTGAAATGGTGGTTACTCTTTTAAACATAAATAGTTGTATTTCCGTCAAGAAGATCAAGTTTGCATTACTATTGTTTTTTCTTTGAAATATTTGAAGGTGTTTACATGTTAATAAATAAAGAGCAGATACTAGTAATTATAAAAAATATTCTTAGGTTTATTTTAACATTCAACTTTGACAAATAATCCTGGTAAATCCAAACCAAAGTTTTAAATTCAACATGAACTGCTTTATGTGCTTGGACTGTAGCTATCAAAATAGTCTTTTTTGATTCAGGGTACTCAAGCAACTTTAACAAAAAAAAAAAATCACATTAAAACACTTCCTGACTTAAAACTTCAACTTAACCAGTTCCAGAATGGAAGACCTATAAAGGATTTTTTTAAAGTATTGCCACTACCGCCTAATCTGTGTGAAAAGCTTGCAGGTGGGACTTACTGCATTTGGTGCACCTGGTGTGGGTGTGGATAGCAGAGGAGGAAATTAAAGCAGGAGCATCAATAAAGAACACACAGAAAGCTCAGTAAGTTGGCTTGCTCTGGAGGAAGGGGTTTGGGAGTATCTTGTTCAGAAGGTAAGTGTTGCTGATTAGATAAATGGTGTTTTCTTAGTGTGTTAGACCCAAAAGCAATGTGGTATTTGGGGAATTTATTGTGACTCAGAGCGCTCAGAGGCGTTAGGAGCCTAAGGCTCAACTTTCAAAGCCAAAGCTGAGCAGCAAAACCTTGTTTGGAGAGGCATGGCCCTTGTTGGTTGTTACAGTGATGGGGACAGGACAGGTTTCTTCATGTAGATGGTATGTGGGGAGGAAAAAAGCCCCACCTTTTGACCAGCTATCTGTCGTGCATGGGTCCTGAGGTTTCTATGCCATGGGCTATGATACTAAGGTACCTAGTGTAGATTTTTAGAAGGCTAAGCTGAATGGTAGAGTACAACAGGGAAGACCTGCAGCTCTTGTGCCCCCCCTGCAAGCGAGGGAGCGTCTGCTGAGACTGGGAAATAGTTTCTTGTTAAAAGAGCAGGTGATGAGATGCTGAAATGTTGAGCTGGCCAAGGAAGATGATTGTAAGGAAGAGTGCCACATAGTGATTTTTAGCTTACTCTATTGGTGTATAACTCAGGTGAACGTGAGTGTTGAGGAGGATGATAGTCCTAAGAAGTTGAGCTGTTACGGGCTGCAATGAAGCTTCTTCTCAAAGTCCTCGTTGGGTGATAGAACAAACCACGTGGGAGCTCCTTCTGACTGCGAATAAGGAACTGTGCTAGAACAAAACTCAAGATGGTTAAATTACATAAGACTGCTTTTAAAACCCATTATTATAATGTCAAATAAGCATTGCCATGCCAGAAGCAATTCAGAATTAGTTTGGAAATGTAACTGTAACATCTGTTATTGCTCATTACAGGAGGTATCTTCTGTCATGTTGCTGTTCATATATTACCTGGAGTTTTCCTTCCAAGCAGGATTATTTGCGTAACTGATTGAGGATAGGATTTTTTTCTTATCTTTATTATAGTGATAATTGCTCTTTCCTTTGCATTACCACCTTTTTTCCAACAGCAATTCAGAGATGATAGGTAAAAATCTATGGAAAGTAGTTCAAGGGCTGTCGGTGGGGATGAGTGAAATGGGGAGGTGTCAATATATGTGTGTGGGAAGGTATAGCAAGTTTCTTAGAACTTAAGACCCAACACTGAATTCATTATACGTGTTCATTTTAGATGAGGGAGATGAGCTGTTTGCCACACCGCAGTGTTACAGAAGCGTTTGCTAGAGATGCTTACAAGGGTTTGGTTCTTTTTGGGCGTACGTTTTGTACTGCCTCGCTGGCGGCCAAGACGCTGTGCCTGACAGGGAAGGAGGTCGGCTGCTTTTTTCTTGGCTTTGCGTCTCCTTCTTTCTTAGCCTGCGGTATGGTAGGAATCTAAAGTAAGGTGAAACAGACACGTGGGATCACGCGAACGTTTATGGGGCTGGAGAGGTTTTTTCCACTCCAGTCCAACTGCTGGCACGGCTTGTGCCTGATGAGCTGTGTCCCAAAGACCGAGTCTGTCACCGGGCCAAATCCACATGCTGAAGTCATCTGCTTTGCTAAGGGCCCGCAGCGGTGCTGCCTACCCTCGTGGAGACGCAGCTTCTGTGTCCTCCCAAACCTCAGCCAGCTCTGCCCCAAACCCGCTCCTCCTGGCGTAGTCTCTGTGTTTTCACGGCAAGCAGCAGCAGATGCCTTCACTTTCTGGTCCTGCAACAAAGATTCTGCTGTCGCAGTCAGCGAGAGTCAGCCCGTTCTGTTCAGCTCATGAGCATTCGCCTTTGACTGCCCAGAGGTTTTCAAGTCATCTGTGAGAAACCGAAAATGCTTTCGGAAGGTGGAGAAAAGAGGAATAGCAGTAGTTGCTGTGAAGCAAAGAAAGTGTCGGCTGCCTAGATAATCTACTCCGACTGATGTATCTTAACAGCCTCTGAAGTGAAGTAAACATCTAGGATTGGGGGCAATAAGGACAAAATTCCTGTTGTGTTTCATATTTACTTGGTGCAGCGCTGAGTGGTAAGAAAGAGAGGGGAGGTGTCTGTTTCTACCAGGACAGAGCAGCTCAGATACACGTAGTGCTCAGCCTTGCCGTTTAATGGCACTCTCCAGGCAGCTATCAGTTGTGTACTGCTGACCTGCAGTGCTTTCTGCTTTCCTTCTCAACTGAAATGAATGTTACCAAAAAACTTAACAAGAGGAGTTTTTTATTTACCCAAATCATTTCTGGATGCAGTTCAGAGTGGCCATCTGAACAGTTAGATGGGTATGCTATAGAAACTTCTTTAAAAATATCTTCATCAATCATTAATTGGTTATATAGAACTACAACCCCCCCAAATCCTCTGATGTGTTTCTTAGTTGTAGGAATAAATCTGACATTCAGAACAAGGACTCTTAAGAAGCAGAGAGAGATCTGTTTTTTACTTAAAGGACGGAGAGAGAGAGAAGAGCAATATTTTCTTCTGCATTGCAAGAGTCACCTCTTAAATACAAGGTGCGCTCAGTCTGAGGCTGTTCAGACCTTCACTCCCACCTTCCAGGGCAGCCACAGGCAAGCCAAGCGTCTTCACAGCACTAAGCGCTGGATGAGGAGCAGCGTGGGCGTTCAGACCGGGTGGCGATCTCTCACTCAGGCACAGAGCGCCTCGACTGGTGACAGAGCCGGAGCAGACCAGGCTCGCCTCGGGCTGCCGAGCGCAGCACCGCGCGGCGGGATGACTGCTTCACACTGGAAACTCCCACGCTGTCAACATCGGAGAAACATCACCAGGAGACTCGGGAACTGTGATTCGTTTCACCAGGTTATTTCAGGTGTTTTAACTGAAAGTCTTCACAACGTTAGCTCAAGCGCGGGCTCCCGGTGGGTCAGTGTGGAGGCTCCTTCACCGAGCAGGAGCTTGCACGAAAAGAGACTCATGGTTATTTCCTCCCCTTATGGTTTTGGGGGAGTGGAATAACGGAGAGTAAAAAGACGACTCTATTAAGTTTGAAATACCCCCAGTGACCAACCAAGTACTAAAGCGCTGCTTAAGTGTCTTTGTGGGACACCCTCTGTGACAGATGTTGGACTGAAATTCACATTTCAAATTAACATTTAGTATATTTTATTATATTTCAATGCATTTTCATTAGACTTAAAATTTGCTACAACCAATTAATACACTGAAGAGAGCAATTGCCAGCAATCAAAGGGAACTGAAGGTATTCCTCTGCCAAGGACACAGCCTTTTAGCTCAAACACCATTATATTAATATTGAAAAGTCTCCCAAGTCAATTCTGACGGCTGAGCCAGGAAACTCATTGTGTCAGGACTGTGCTCCTAAGACTGCATGAGACAGTACCGGGAGAGGTAAAAGAAGAAACGTTTAAAAAAAAAAAAGCCTCTGTAGCCTAAACTAGGTCAAAAATGGGGCCAGTAACACAGTGAGGCCAACCATAATGCTCTCGGGGGGGAAAATAAGAGCCAGATTCTCAGTGTTGATCATGCTGCAACAAACATCCTCATCTATCAAAGCCGTGGCTTGACACCACTAGTGTGGAAGTCTAGTTGTCACACCGTAGTTTAGGTAGCTCTTAACAAATCAAAGGCACCTTCACACTGGGGAAAGGGACTACAGACGTTACTGAATACGGAAGAAAAGTGACAGAGCTTTGGGCATTTGGCAAATGTTACTGCATTGTAACAAACCCACCTCGATAGTACAGAAACTTTAGGAAATGAACCATCCAAGAGATGACGTAGTTAAGTCTGGCTTCGTTTTTCAAAATCCTCAGAAATGCAGCATTGCCCTCTTGTGGTAATAAAGGAGAACAATTAATAACAGTATTTTTAATTTAATATTTAACTTCCAGTATTCACGATAAATACTTACAGACTCAAAAGAAATCCATATCAGAAAATGAAGAAAATGGTTATTAGACTTATAATAAACAGCTTTCTTCCTATAAGTATCCAGGGTTTACAAAGGTTTCTATGTTTTTAGCTAGTGTCACAAAATGTTTCCATTTTTAAGGACCTACCATGAATCTGCTTTCTTTTTTGAAAAAGGCACTAAATCCCTAAGCAGTTCATTAGGAAACTGGAAAGAAATGCTGTCATCCACATATTCAAATATATATATTTATGAGCAACTTTCTACATGAGGACTTAAAGAAAAGTTTAATCGTAGAGCTCGAAATAAGCATCAAAAACAACACATGGGCACCGGAGCTGTGCTTAAGCCGGTCATACGCAGACACACACGCATCAGCTGACCAGATGGCATACGCACTGACTACAGGGAAGGAGGCCACTTCCATGTGCAAAAACCCACCTCACTCCCTTGACAGGGAAGCAAGAAAACATGCACATAAAACAAACAAACAAACAAATTTGGCCAAAACTTAGTGTTCAGAGTTAGTTCTCGGGTTTCTTAGTGTCTGCGTCCACATCTGTCCTCCCACAATGGCAAAGTACTGCTGAGTCTTCATATGCAAACAGCAAAAGCCACATGACGAGCAAGTGCCACTCTGCTGCAGAAACTGGCAAGTTATTGGCAGTAAACATCAATCTTCTCTTCAGAAGTCGTAGCTCTTTATCCAACCTGCCACTAAAGACAAAAACAACAAAATGCGCCACAGGTTTGTATGAATATAGGGACCATACAAAAAAAAAAAACCCACCCCAAAACAACAAAACCACCACAAGGTTGTCTAAAGACAGTACGTTCCCTATTATAACACCTTTTATCTCGAGCAAGCGAGGGACATGCAGCCCACCAGCAGCAGTTTATACAAACTCCTGCCCCGAGTCATATATAGCATTGAGGGTATGAGACAAAGGCTTATGAAGCCTGTGTTTCGATAACCAGATGCATCTATTGCCTTGGAGAGATTTAACTCTTAATTACATCTTGTCTGGCCTTCTAAGAAAAAGTTTATATTAGAAAAGTAGTAGCAGTGAAGTTCATCATTATCTCTGCCAACACTGTAGGTTCCTTCTGGAAAAAAGAAACCCATCCATGAAATCCAAAGCCATTACCCTACTTAGTCTCTCTTCCCTCAGTTTATAGAAGCTGTCTGAACTATCTCAACCAGTAGTGAAAAGGGACACTGAGCACAGAGCAGCTGAGTGAGTGCTGAGTACTCCCAGTGCTGGGAGTACTGTAGAATTGACGCATCAGAGGTGCAGAAACTGGGGAGAAAAAATGAGGGGGGAGGGGGGGAATAGGTCTCTGCCATCCTTGCTGTCTTTGTGTCCCAGAAATGAAGTCTCATTAAGAACACGGTGTGATAATGACACGTGCTTCCATTTCTATTCCATTTCCCTTCCTCTTGGTTTTTCCTCAAGTTAGTCAATCTTGTAGATGACGACAAACCAGGATTTTCTCAGGGAATGTAAGGACAGTTGCATCATGATGTTTCTTTTTTATACTTACTCTCAGTCCCCCTTCTCCTCCAGAACCTGAAGCTGCAATTCTTTTTTCTATTTCTTCCTGTTTCTTTTTCTTCTGCTCTACAGAGTAAGCGTTCTTAATACCTCGAGAAGAAGCCTGGGAGAAAACACATTTGGGTAAGACCAGTTAGCTGCTTTTCTGGATAGAAACCAAACTGCAAGTCTTGACAATGCTATTTTGTGAACTCTGGTTTGCAAGAAAAGACTGAAACATTAAATGATGCTACTATTGCATAAACCCAGACCATTCGGGATACTTCTTCATACTGTGAGCTCTTGATCCCATAGGTACGTGAGGGTGTTTTTGTTTCATATTGTTATTACATCCAGGTGAACATATATAATGCAATTACGTGTACCTGCTTTGCATCCTAAGATGCGAAACCAGAACTTCCCTTCCCAAAAGTCCCATAAATTTTTAGTGTGTATTTTCCAGTGTCAGAGGCTATTCTTGCCCTCACAAACAAAATTAACTGGGAAGAGATGATTCAGGCAGACAGAACTTCCAAGAACTTTAGCTGTTTCACCACCTGTTCACTTCTTCCATCTCTTTTTATCAAAAGGCTACCTAGAGAGAGGATACAGATGATGGAAATCATAATGACAGCTTCTAGTCTAACACTCAGTAAGTGGACAGAGAAAGTCACAAGCTCTGTACAGCTACTACAAAAAAAATCGATGGGAACTCTACATGCCAGGGAGAAAAAAGGGTCGTGTTAGCAGTGCTCGCCCAGGCTGTCAGAAATCCAACTTCTAAATTGTGCTCTGTGAGAAATAACCTGTGTGATCATCCACCCTTCCAACTTCACAGCACGTGTGGACAGCAGTAGCAAACAGATGAGAAACCTGTTGTCAGCTGCCTGCTTCATACTCTCATGGTGATGGTCTAATGAGGACCTAGACTAGATGGTAGGAAGATCAGAACGACAGACAAATGCTTAACTCTGTAAACTTAGAAAGAAAACGTTTTAAAAAGTGATTCTTAGCTAAGTTTACAGTTATGATACTACAGCATAAGCTATGCAAAAGATGTTAAAATCTACCAAGGGAAAACAGCAACGCTCTCACCTGAAATTCAGAAATTCCAGCCCCTGATGGCAAGTGCGATTCTCAATGGGCTTCTAAGGCAAATCTTGCCAACCAGGACTAACTTAGACCCCATGATTTCTCGCTATTAGGCAAGTGGCCTTCCAAGTGAGTCAGGTACCCAGACTGTCGCTGCAGCACCCCAAAAGGAAGAACCCCTCACGCGACTTCAGGCTGAACAACAAGCAGTTAAGAAGCGTGTACAGGAAAACACTCAGCAGGGATGGACATCTGATCTACTCTCTTGTCCCTCACAAGGGGGAAACTGAATGAGGTTACTTGTGAGACATCTCCATCACCCAACATTCAGAGGCTAAAACGCTCTCAAAGACAGTCCTGAATCATCCTGTTTTATCTACAAAACAAGAAGTAAGACAGTGATACTTCCATTTTTCTTTAGCAGCTTTACGGCTACCACAGAACTTCAAAACCATCTATAACCCAAGTTGCTTCATTTCTCCTTCCTCCCAGGAAAGCTTTTGAACTATTTAAGAGCTAGATGGGGATGTTCCCCTTGCACACGCTTCTCAAAAGTACATTCTGTACAGTTATGCTCAAAAAAACCCTTTGCGATTTAAGACTACATGTGGATTGCTTTTAGTATGTATCTGACAAAATCAAGAGGTGTTAAAGGACTCCAAAGCATCACTCAGCTGTTGCTCCGATTATTCACCAAACTCCCTTAATACCAGTTCAACATGGTCCTTGTCAATAACGGTCGATTTTTAATTCAATAAAAAACGTCACTAACACTCATACAAACAACAAACTCCTCTCTCTCCACAGTTCAACAGTGGTCTCTAAGATACACTTTTTACTTATTTTAGCTTTTGCATGGTGCATGTTATAAGCCTTTTTTGAGAAGTATGGAAAAGAAGAAATAGGCCAGCTAGTTCTACGTTCTGCTAGAATATTTGCATCCTAGCTCTTCTAACTTTAAGGATATTTAAGTAGTTGAAGCTTAGTAAACTTAAAGATAGACGAATAAGTTAATGCTATTTCTTTGATGGAATTTGAGCTGAGGAACGTGCTCAAATTGTTGCCATGTTGATAAACTCAACTTGTAAGTGCCCATAACTTGCATTTGTAAGGGAAGTACAAGTGCAATACCACTTGAAATTGCCACCACAACAATTGCTTGACAAATCTGGTTTGAGATATTTCCCAATCTTTTGTTTTCAAGTCTTATAATGGGGCACTTGCTCTTCAGTTCTTAGGTTGTTTTCTAACTACTGCAAAACTTTGCCCTTCCAAACAAGCTGTTATCTTGCAGTGGTCTTTGAGCACCTTCCTAGCTGTGAAACTCTACTGTAAATAGATATTAAAAATGGTATAAAAGTAAAACATTATTAATACTACGAAAATATTTAATGAGAATTCCCACAATCCAGGCATGATATCCAGCGTTCCCACAGAAGCCCTAGCTATTTTCCCCATAAACCAGTTACCAAAATATATTTTGAATAAATGGCATTTTATCAGACATTACCTCCATCTGCCTCCTTTCAGCAGCTTCTGCTAGCTGTCTTCTTTTTACTTCCTAAATAAAATGTGAAAGACAGTGAAATTCTATTCCAATACAGTCTGTACGTTCGTTTGAAAGTCTTAATTTTTAAATATGACTCAAATCGGTAACACAAACTGCCACAAAATGCCAACCTGAAGTCAATTAGCATCATCTTTCCCTCCACTGCCAGTCTGCAAGAACAAAGTGGTTTTAATGACTAATATGCGAAAAGAGCAGCTGCTGACACATCTAGACAAACCCCACCAGAAATCTGTATTCAGCTGTCTGCACAACGCCTTCACTCCAAAAAATTCAGACTGGAATGAGAAGGCACAGAGTGTGTGAAATGCCCTTTTGGAGTTTGACAAGGGGAAAGCTCACTCTTCCAGGCCAAACTGGCTCCTTTTCTCCTCCCCCATAAAATCCTCTGGTGACAGGTACAAAAGCATGGGGATAGGGATGGAAATTTCATCCTATGAAGGTCAGTTAGAAGCGAGCATCGCTGTGCATTAGAGGGAAAAGCACAGTTTTCACAGAATCATAGAATGGTTTGGGTTGGAAGGGACCTTAAAGATCATCTTGTTCCACCCCCTGCCATGGGCAGGGACACCTCCCACCAGCCCAGGTTGCTCAAAGCCCCATCCAGCCTGGCTTGGAACACCTCCAAGGAAGGGGCAGCCACGGTTTCTCTGGGCAACCTGTTCCAGTGCCTCACCACCCTCAGAGTAAAGCATTTCTTCCTAATATGTAATCTAAATCTCCCCTCTTCCAGTTTAAAACCGTTACCACTCGTCCTGTCACTACACTCCCTGATCAAGAGTCCCTCCCCAGCTCTCCTGGAGGCCCTTTAGGGTCTAGAAGGGGCTCTAAGGTCTCCCTGGAGCCTTCTCTTCTCCAGGATGAACAACCCCAACTCTCTCAGCCTGTCCTCACAGCAGAGGTGCTCCAGCCCCTCTGATCGTGTTCGTGGCCTCCTCTGGCCCCGCTCCAACAGGTCCATGTCCTTCTCATGTTGGAGGCCCCCGAGCCGGAGGCAGCCCTGCAGGGGGGTCTCCCCAGAGCGGAGCAGAGGGGCAGAACCCCCCCCCTCACCCTGCTGCCCGCGCTGCTGAGGACGCAGCGCAGGATGCCGTTGGCTTTCTGGGCTGCAAGTGCCTTTTTTTCCCGTTTCTGGTTAAAACGAGGGGCACCTTGGCCTCGATTATGGCACAAACCCCCTTCCCGTGAGACATCCTCCCCCCAACTGCCCACGCGTGACGGGACCGGCGGAGGCCGCGGGGTGCCAGGCCCCGGCAGCGGCAGCTCCCCCCTCCCGAGGCAGGGCGGCCGGAGGACGAGGTTCCCCCGCCCAACCGCCGCCTCAGGCGCTGCGGCAGCCGTGAGGCCTCTCCCCAAGGGGCCGCCACGAAGAAGGCCGCGGCCCGGCCTCCATTTTAAGGCAGGCGGCCTGTTCCCCCCCCCCTCCCCCCAACACACACACCCCGCCCCGGCGGGGAGGGCCCGCTGCTCCCCGCGCCCGTCCCGGCGCCGCTGGGCGTCACTGCCCGCTGACAAACAACCGGGCGGGAGGAAGGAAGAGAAACCGGCCCCGGCCCCGCACTCACCGGGTCGGGCGTCTCCACCACGTCCTTGACGGCGCCCCCCATGCAGGGCAGGCACAGCCCCATGGCGGGCCCCACCGCCCGCAGGGCCGGCGCCCG
>VUYV01000292.1:245870-293326 GCA_008711295.1 Anarhynchus alexandrinus | reverse complement strand
TCTTCCGATCTTGCCATCCGCCGGCCGCGGCCCGGCTCTCATGGAGGGTTTCAGCCCCGGCCTGTGAAGCACTGAACACGGTTCTGGTGGTGGTGGTGGTGTCTCAAAGGTTCTTTTGATCCGTAAGGTCCCTTCCAACCGAAACCGTGCCGCGAGTCTGTGATTTGGCTATTGCCAAACCCGTAAGTGCCTTCATACGATCTTGGCCTGACGCCATCTCATCAGTAAGCGCTACAAGGAGCTGCGTGTGCTGCTTTTTCCTGAAGAATCATAGACTGGTTTGGGTTGGAAGGGACCTTAAAGATCATCTAGTTCCCATCCGCTGCCACGGACACCTCCCACCAGCCCAGGTTGCTCCGAGCCCCGTCCAACCTGGCCTTGAACACCTCCAGGGATGGGGCAGCCACAGCTTCTCTGGGCAACCTGGGCCAATGCCTCACCACTCTCGCAATAAAGAATTTTTTCCTAATATCTAATCTAAATCTCCCCTCTTTCATTTTAAAACTAGTGGTCCTATCACTCCACCCCCTGATCAAGAGTCCCTCCCCAGCTCTCCTGTAGCCCCTTTAGGTACTGGAAGGGGCTATAAGATCTCCCTGGAGCCTTCTCTTCTCCAGGCTGAACAACCCCAACTCTCTCAGCCTGTCCTCGCAGCAGAGGTGTTCCAGCCTTCTGATCATTTTCGTGGCCCTCCTCTGGACCCGCTCCAACAAGTCCATGTCCTTCTGCTGTTGGTGGCCCCAGAGCTGGAGGCAGCGCTGCAGGGGGGTCTCAAACACGTGGGCAGCACACTCGCCTGTGTGTAGGTGTTTGATGAGAACCTCAGGGCTGGGAGGGGATGGCGTGGGCCTGTGCAGCCCACTGCAAGACATGTGTCTGTCCCATCCAGCAGCTTTCGGCCTTTTTGACTTCCTCGTGTAGCCAAAGAAAACTTTATTCACATTTGATTGCTAGTAATTGATGTTCATCCTGAGATGTATGTGATATATGTGATTTTTTCCCCCCTATTTTAATATTTTTAAATGCTCACTCTCCTGGTTTTCGATGGGTTAATGCTTTACTTTGTGTTCCGTCTTTTGTCCTGTTTGAGACGGTTTGCTGTGCCTTACTGCCAGGAACTGCCATGCAAGAATTTCTGTCCTTGCTGGCCTTTGTTGGTTTCCTCTGTTTACTGATACCAAGTTTTCCAAAAGTCTTTTCCTCTTTTCTGGCTCTTCCAGCATTTGTCTCTTTTTCTTAAAATTTTGCCACCTTCTCTTCTAGTTATTTATAGTAGACTCCAGCATTACCTTATTCAACAACATTTCCTGAATTTGAGTGCTGTTGTGTACATCCATCCCCAAGGGTTATGTGAATAATATGTATTCTTCATAAACAATGCAACATCTACCCAGCTTCTTTCCTGCCTCTGTGATTTTGAACGGGGTATATCTTGTTGCACCAATGTTCTTGTCCTGCTATTTATTCCACGAGTCTACAATGTCGTACATTATTGTAAAGTACTAATTTAAGTTCTTGTGTTTGTTCCCTGCAGCTATAATTAGCCATCGGAGAGGATTATCGTGTTGCTGAACTAGGTGCCCTACACGAGTCACAACATGGTCCTGAGCTTTCTGAACTGGACATCGAAAGTCTCGCTGTCATCGTGGGAGATGAATCAGGCTAGTGGAAGGGGGAGCAGGAGGAGGCTCACCTGCCACCCATCCCTGGCTAGCGAGGCTGAGATCGTCTGCAGGAGTGCACAAAAGCTCCAGGCAGAGCAGCTGGGCTGTGGTGTGTTGTCCTAGGAGCTGCAGTGTGGTGTAGTGTGTCATAATTTAACTTTCTGCTTTGTAATGACAGCATTTTTTTTTTATTATTATTTTTTAAGCATCAAGTTGCTATTGTTTTATGATGATGTGCTTAGTGTTTGTCAAGCTTCAGGTTAGAACTGAGGGATTCTTGGTTTGTTGCAGTCCCTGGTTTGATCCATCAGATGATAATCCCTGAGTGCAGCTAAAATACACTTTGCTGCATCTAAAAGGTTTTAGTGGAAGACTGAAGCATGCTTGGACAGAACTCTGCATAGAGAAAGAGCGCAGCGTTCTGGTAGTACGAGCTGGTAAGACACATAACTGAAAAGGTGAGTGGTTCAAGCAAGACTTCAGTTCTTTAACAGTGCCTGCGTAAGGTACTCAGAATGTTATTTATTGAGAGATAGCAGGAAATATGGTAGCAACTTCTTGTTCTATAACAAAGGGTTTATGGGTTATCACTGAGGTTTTTCAAGGCTTATGTTTTTACTGCTGAAGTTTTAGGGATAACCTTCTGGTAAAGTCACTTAGTTTGAGGTTGTTTAATAACTGGTTCTTCTTGAGGCTTCCTGGAATGAGCTTAAAGAAATTCTCAGTATGTGTAGTTTGAAATGAAATCAACAGAATTTTGGTGTGTTAAGATACACTTATAACCAGTGGTAGCTTGAAAATTACATACAAATTCATGTTTCTGGGGTAATTTGTGCTCTATATGAGCAAGGAGTTAGCCTTGCTGCATTCCAGGAGCCAGGTGAGGGTTGATAAAGAGCTTTTCTGGCCTGGAGCAGCTGATTCCCTGGGGTGGGTGGGTGATAGCACTAGTAAAACACAGACCTGTCCTGTGTTTTTGGGCTGAATTCATCTGTGTTGCCTCAGGAAGCATATCTGAAAGCATGCAGTGGCAGTGAACTGTCTTTTTTTTCTTAAGAGGAGAATCTCCTAATCCTTTCCACTCCAGCTCTGTGTTTCTTTCTCCTGGAAACTTACTCCCTGTGTTGGGTGTGAACAGTGCAGAGCATCCCTCTGCCCTTTGCCTGTAAAAGGGGTGAAGCTCATCTCTCTAAACACAGGTGCAATCGCTTGATGGAGTGAAGTGTGCTCTTCTCAATTATGGGTTGCGCTTTGATTAATTGTGTGCTGAGTATTTCTTGATGCTGTGAGGTCAAAAATATTAATGCCTGGTAGCTTGATAGTAATGGATGACAGGAGTTTTTTGGTTTGTTACTTCTAGTGGTTTGGGGTTTTTTTGTCCACTTCCCTCACTCAGCCAAATAATATTGTAGTGGACTAACATATTAGTTATGTAATCTACTTTTTTCTTAAAGAAACCCCACCCAAAACTAAACACTGACATTAATAGTAGTAGCACATTGCTACATTTAAATGGGACTGCTAGGCGAACCAATATGATTTTTTTCCTTATATTTAAATTGTGTGCAGTGAGTTTTGAATATCTGATTTAACAAGAAATACATATTAAAAATGTCAGTGACCTTTCTGCAGGTTTTTGGCAGCTCATTAGAAGATCTGGATTTGTTATCGGTTAATTTGCAATGGTTTAGTTGTGGTGGCATTTGTGCAAAAATACTATTGAATTCCATCTTAATCTGACTTTTATCAATATTGAGTAGTCTCTAACTCTCTTCTTGAAGTCCAGCAGGTGGTACTATTGACACAAAAATTGCCTGTATTTCCCAAATGTATAACCACACCTCCGATTTATTGTTTTGTTTTGGTATTACGGGCAGTGTGGCTTTGAATGGGAATGCAGATGCTGCTGTCTGCTATGTTTCTGGAAATGTCAGAAGGCTTTTCACAGTATCTGACAGGACTGCATGGGGTGGGGGAATAAACGCAGTTCTTACCCTGCACTATTGTGTGTGCAGGGTAATGCAGGTACAAGGGAAATTGCTTCAAGAACCCTGGCCAAGTGACTCACAGGTTCATGGCTTTTACTTCCAGGGTGGAAATTAGCCTTTACATGTACTCATTCTGCCCCATAAATGTCTTTTTCAATACCTCCATCTTCTGAAACACTTCATGTCGTTACACCACTACAAAAGAGAATGTATAGACTATGAGGTCTAAAGGGGCATAGCAATTGTTGGGCTGACCTTTGAACGTGGGAATATGGGAGGATTCATATTGTTGTTATTGCAGTTAAACCTAGAGAGAGAGTCCATTTCTGACTGATAGTTTAGCGAGTTACCATGCTCATTTAATTATTTAAAAAGAAAGCTTATTGCTGATTTAATTATAGTTGGGAATTAACCCCGGAGTGTTTAGTTACTTATCGTACCTCTCCTCCAGCTGATAGAACTATTCATTTGCATTTTAAACTTTAGGAATCTTTCTTTAAGAAAAGGCTGTAAGAGTGGCTGTGACTCAGTTGTAACCGTGGCTTGGGAGTCGGCAGTACTCGCTTTCGCCACAGGCAGCTTTTAAAGCAACGAAGACACGGAGCCCTTTCCAGAAAAGACATGGACCAGCTTAGTGCCAGGCTGTCTACCGGGAAAGTAATTGCAGCATCTGTGGACGTGTATATAAGTCTTTGTGGCCCTGATATGTTACTCTATCATCGTTAGCCACCTGTTTAAATATCAATAGGAAAGGACTGAAGTGGATCAATACAGAGGCTGTCATTGATTTCCGTGAGAGCAGGCGCAGTCCCGACGGGCGATGATGTGTGGCGGGTGTCTGTCAGGTTTGGTTAGCCGAGCCTCCAGGTCTGACGCTCTCCGCAGCAGTTCTACTAAGTCAGTTCCACTTAAGTTATTTCTTCTCTGGCTGTATGCTTGCATGCCACCATCCTCTCAGGGTAGTGAATTAAAGGGGAAAATCAATTTCTGGTTGTAGAAGTGTTCTTATCTCTGTGTAAATGCCACCTGCAATGCAGGGGAACATGCTTATGGAGTTCTGTCAGCTACAGAACAGCAAGTTGGGCTGGAAGGGAGCGTTTCCACCTCTTTGCTGTCCTCTTCAGGGCCATTCGAGTGCTCTATAAAATATGTATAATCCAGCCAATAAGCTGCAGAAACAAGTGGGCTCTCTTAGGCCTTAGGCATGCTGAATATATTGAGGTTGGCAACGGTGCTGGTTTTGGATCCTCACCTGCCTTGTTCTGGCTCCTTCCTTCTCCAGCGGGTTCAGGAGCAGCCATGTGTGCAAAGCCTTCCATCTGTCCAAAAGGTGCTTACTGGAGATGCAGGCTCTAGGTACTGGTGTAAGGAATTAATAAACAGTGAGACTCTGATGTGGGGTTTTTTAATTCATAATGTTTTATTTATATATGGGATGTTGATTCCCACCACAGAGATCATGAAATCTTATGATATGTGCTCATTGTCAACTCAGTACTTTCTTAGCAGTTCCATCAGAATTCATGGTAGAAGAAGATAAGGGTCTTTTCTTACTGTTGCCAAATCAGGCTCTTAATTATTATAATTGATTGTGGGCCAAGAGAAAAGAGTTGCATAGGAAGACCACAATTTATTGACTCAGTATTTTGTGTCTCTTTATTAGCTGTAACTCTTGAGATACAGACCTATAGAAACTTTGGATTTGTACCTCTCTGGAAACATATGACAAGAAAATTTCTAGACAGTGTCTGGTTTTGGACAATTTAGAAAACTAGCTCTTAAGTCATTATGCAAAAGATACTTTATATATGTGCATAGTAGAATATTAGCAGCGAATTAATAATGAACTTTAATTTTTCACTCTACATAGATGTACATAATTCTGCACAAAATGTCGGGAAGGACATGAGATCTGTAAGGACCAGCTAGATGAAAATACATAATTAGTACTTCAGAACAAATTAAACGTACTAGTTCTTAACATCATTGAAAGCTTGAGATTTTTTTTTTTTAAAGCATGTAGCAAAGCTGGTTTGTTTTTGTTTTTTTTTTAAATTATTTATTATTCTAACCAGAGGTGAGTGACTATGGTGTAGTGCTTAATTGTAGATTCCGGATGCAGATATTCAGTGTTCACTTCATGTGTTTCCTCGAATTTATTTTTATATTTCAGCTTAGGGATTGCTGTGAATGTCAGGCTGCAATCCAAGCTCTGTATGATCTCTGAGAGTACAGCTTTTGTTGAGGTCCATAAAAATTGAGCTTTTTTTAAGCTATGGCTTAACTTCAGAAGCTTTCAGCTAATCCTGGTAGTTTTCCTTCATTAGCAATGAATCCATTTCCATTAGTTTCCCGTCTTTCCTCATGGCTTGTCATGATCTGCTCTGCAGAAGCACAACAGCTTTTCAGATTTAAGGATGTAGTTAGTTGGTGACTAAAAACTCGTGTACTGCATAGAAGCCTGCTGTCTATGCATTTTCCTGCTGTGCAAAAAACCATACACGCGAAGCACTGAAATTTTTGAGAAAATTCAGTGTACAACGCAGTAGCATCATATCCTTGAATAAAATCTGTAAAAAGCACGTGGAAGTCCTGCTGCACTGGCTGTCCAGCATCTGATGATAAACTCTGGATCCTGGTGAAGCTCCTTCCAATTTCTTTACTAGCTAAAACAAAGAATGCTTTCGGGTACTGTGCTGAGCGTGTTCATATGATGCGTTTATCAGCCCAGTATACCTCAGTTAGACAGTAATTAGGGACTGCCAAAAGAACATCTGTTTACAGTCACCACTTCTAAGGATAAATTTGCATCATGAAATAGCTTGTGCTTGAGTACAAGGGCAATTAAAACCGAGAAGGAAGATTTCGCTGCTTTTTAAGGTCAGATTGCACTCTGCTTGCCTTTGTGCTGCTACGCAGTTTGAGAAATCACTGTGCAATAGATTCCTCTACGAGCCATACAGCAATGCACGTGCTTTCTCCCTCTCACCTGTTAGCAGAGATAGGCTGTCAGTTATTGGGCATAAAGTAACTTCTAAAACAAGTAAAATGCAGACCGTTTTCCCACAATTGGGTAAGGATGGGACCAGATAATTCGTGGCCTTTGTACGTTCAGCTTGGTTTCTGCAGGCACTCTCTAGCCCTGCCTGGGGCACCAGTTTCCTACCTTGGGTACAGAACACATCTGGCTTCTGCATGTTGAATGACCCTCACTAATTTGAGGAGGGTTTCACAATCTGTTCCTTGCCATAGCGTCTGTATTCCTGGAGACTGGTACAGCTTTAACGTACCTTATTAAAAGATGATATTCCTGCTGAATTTTTTTTCCGCCTCAAAATTGGCTTGATAGAGCTGCTCTTACACTTTCCTGTTTAGGTCTTTTGCTGGTTGACCACTCATTAACGTGGGTCGTGTGATAGAGTTGTGTCTTCAGACTTGCGAAATGCTTAGGCCCTTGGCGTCTAAAGAGTAAGGCTGTGAGAGGAGGGACGTCCCACAGCCTTCTGCAAGGCCCAGGGTATTTTCAGACATAATTGTACTTATACTATTTGTGTGTGTGTTTTTCTTTTTCAAAGCTCTTGCGTTTGCTCGGTGGGGAGCACTTGGATACGCTTACACTCTTCAAATCAGTATTGTGGCAAGGGGGAACCCAGAAGGTGAAGGACACAGACACGCGTTTCTTTTTCTCATCCTGGAAATGTGGCTTAAAAACTAAGCCTGTACCTTAAGAAAAAAGTAATACCTGCTTCCTGTACCAAAACAAAGCGTCAAAAATTGACGTTTGCAGTGAGCAGATGCTGGCGTGTCTGACAAGCATGCTTGGCTGCACTCTACCTTTTTTTCTCTTTCCCTTTGTGTGTAGAGTATCAGACTAGATCTTAAGGATAAAACTTTCAGTGGTATGTAAATTATTCTGTCACCAAAACCCCTCGGTGCCTGTGCTGGCATCTATTTGCAATGTTTCACGGTGTCTTCAGTCATATGGCAGCCTGTCTGGTGTGATTCCATGAACGTAGCAGTACTTCTTTGCCTTGATTATCTCCTTGAAATGAGAGAAGAACATACCTAAACTTTACTTAGACACACAGACTATGTCTAGCGATAACTCCATGAGTAATGATTTTAGGACTTCATTTACAGTGTAATGCCTCATCATAGTAATAAGTAGAATTCAGAAAGCTAAAGGTAAAAATCAAGCATATAACATTACAATGGAGTTCTAGGAACCTCTAATAGTTTAACTTCTCAGAGCTATAAGGAAAAACAAGAACATTTGCCAAACCCTTAGAATACATTTATATAATTCTAATGTGGTGCTTAACAATAAATGAGTGATGGCATTTCTTTATTATTCCATTTGAAATAGCGTGTTTTGAAGGAATAATATATATAAACCTTACAAAATTATATAAACTGCTTTCCCATGTGACTGACTCTTTAATTGAAGGCTGTAGGAATAATTGAACAGAAGTGATTGTGCAGACCTTATGGGTTGCGTCGCAATAATTGTAGTGAAATTCAGGAAACAGTGAAGGCGTGGTACACTCCCAGACCTTTGCCTTTGTATCGCTTTGCCAGCAAATCTTGTTGCAGTAAGTTGACTTTATTCACTGGTGTTTCCAGAAATGGTTGCCACAGTTTTCGGTACACATCAGTCTCTGAGACTGTTAGTCCCATACTGGAAGAGAATGGCAGCGGGAAGAGGGTTTTGTGTTCCTGGCCCTTTACTGTCCTCTGATATACATTCATGGTGAATTGAGTGTGTTCTTATTAATTACCAGCTAAAGAACAAACAAACAGGCCATGATCCAAACAAGCCTTTCCAGGGAAACACTTTTAAACTGCAGCAGAAGTGTACATGTGCACGTGTGTGTTTATAAACACACATAAATGCTTAATGGGCACAAGAGTGAAAAGTTTGCTTCAAGGATAACAAAGGGATTTTTTTTTTCATTGCTATAGAAACGCTCTGAGAGTTTGCTTTGTCTCCTAGGTAGAAAGTTTGCTGGTTGGAGCACAGTTAATTTGCTTGGGAAAGGATGCGTTGTAGCTGTTCCTGACCCGAACGAGCGATCCACTGCTCAAAATGCTGACCACAGGAGAGACGTGGGTGCGCCTTGTCAGAGGAAGCAAACACACCAGTGTTTAATAACCTCATTGCTTCGTCCTGTGACATTTTAACATTTATACTCCCACGTTTTTTCTCGCCAGCATTTCAACTTTCACGTTCTTTTTTCTCAGCTGCTGCTTATAATTTTCCGACTGCTTTTGTCAGGGGTGATCTTGCAAAACCCTTTGTCCGTATGCTGACCCTGCAGAAGAATACCGTCTCAATTCTGCTTTTCTACATGTGCTTATTATAGACAGCAGTGTTTGTGTCACTCCGTTAAAGTTTCCTGACACTTAGCATGACAAGACTTGGGTTTCGGCTTTTTCTAACGCTGCCAAACTCGAGCTGCTTGGACTGAAATTCTTCTCGTGGGCGTTTGCCTCGGGCTGCCTTTCTTTGAGGAGCTTCAGCAAAAAGTTTAGCTACGATGGGGAGTATTTGGGAAGCACCAAGTCGGATGCTTAATGCAAACGACTGCCCTGAGTCTCTCGTGTGCTACAGCTCTTTGGCAAAGGTCTTACCCCGGTGTCAGGGCTGTGGCTCGTGCTGCTGCAGGGATAAGCTGCCAGCCCTTGGCAGCTCGAGGTATCGGTCAACGTTGGGCACACGTGGGAGTTTTGATGACTGGTTGTGGAGAAAAAGCTGTGCAGGTGGAAGAAATGGCAGAGTAAGTGGGGAAATGTAAGTGCTTCATGCTGGCTCTCACTTCACTGTTCTTGACTGTCTTCAGAAGCAGTGCTCACTAACTGGCTGCAGCAATTAAAAAGAAATACTGTCTTTTCTGTCAACTGGAGATCAGACCTGAATCTCGTTAGTATAATGTTTCCATGGCAACTTTTTGTCTGTTTATTCTATGTAGTTGAACACAGAATTTGGGTTCAGACAAACTTTTTTTTTTCCATGCAAGTAACATGTTATCATTTTTAAAACTTAATTAAAACAATTATGGTGGGATATTGGTCCTGATGCTGAATGTGAGTCAATTCCAATTGATAGTTGACTACAAATAAATGGGAATTACAAATTTCTCTTTCAGCTTGCCCAGTTAGCAGTCAGACTTTCTTTATGAGCAGCTCTTTGGACTACAAAAGAAACATTTCTTCAATCACTACATATTATGCATATTCTGCTACAAGTCACAGTAATAGCATCTGTAGAAAAACACGACTTGTAGAACTAGCAGGCTTCTCCTCCTTATCCTTAAGGACTTGAGGAATCTGGATGAAATCCGGGCTGCAAATTAATTGTGATGCACAATTGCATGATTTTTTTTTTTTTGCAAGTTTGCAGTTTATCCCAATATATTTTCAAACCGTGTATAAACTGAGATTGCACAAAGTGTGAATCTGAGGTGCCACGGAAATAGTGGGTTATATTATCCAAATCTCATCTGGTATTACGGGAGCCATTGAAGTGCAGCCGTATCGGATGCAGATAGGCGCTGCTGGAACAATCAAGCACTAATATGGCACTGTGGAGATTGTTAATGCTACAGGTCCTTCTGTTACTGCAGTGACTTGCGGGAAACAGAAAAAATAACCAAGGATAATAATAAGCACATCATCGTAGATGAATTCTATACATCTTCTAACTGACTTGCAAAACGTTTGTACTACTGGCTTACTGAGATGTGTTTTTAATACTGCTATTATGCTTCCTTTTTATCTCAGTGTTTAGTTATTAGCTTGTTGATGACTAATTTCAGCTGGTATTTAATATATATGTTAGCAGAAAAAAACACAACTGGATCGTCAGGGTGAGAGGTGTAACTTGTAGCTGTATTTAAGGAATTTCTAAAACCAGAGACTGATCTCACAGGTATGAAGTGTACTCACAGGATGGTGGTTGTGCATCGGATTAATGAGAAGTATGCCTCAGTGTCTTCCAAGGCAGAGTTATTGATATGCTATATAAATTGAAAATGTTCTTCCACAACATTTTCAAGCTGGTGCCTTTTTAAAATAGTACTCTAAATTAGGTTTGGAATACATTTATATTTGGTACTTGAAATGGAAGTGTACAAATCTATGCATACTACCATCTCTCTTTTTCTGTGTGTGTGTATATATAGATATAGATACATGCCCACACGCACACACACGATTGTCAAATATGAGGTTATGACAAGTGCTGGTATAGCAGCACATCGTCTCTATTGGGTGCTGGTAAGAGGACAAATTAAAGCAACCCAAGAGGGATGCTGGAGAGCACGCTCCAGAAAGCCAAGACATGATTTGGAAAAATACCAGTGGAAATTATGTTTCAACTGTGAAAATAGAAACTGGTATGTAAGAAACAGAAGAGGAACAATACAGTACCATTAGATATCTGATTATCTGTGACAGAATTTAATGGCAAGCCAATAATTAGTGTATCATTTAAGCACAGATGTTTCTGAGTGTCTCGAGAATTATGTCTAGATATTTGAAGAATGGCTTGTATCTCTGTTCTTAACATTTAATTCTAAACGCTGGCAGCTGATTGTTTGGGCAAAAGAAGAGTTTGTGATGATCAAGATCCCAGAACTCTACTTACTGTTTGACAAAATAAGCTCTCCTGGGGACTTCATGATGTAAGACCTACTATTAGGTATGAACAGTAGCACAGACCACATATTCGTACCATTAAAGCAACCAGTAATGTAAACTTATGTATTTTCTTATTTATTAGTAGTAGCTGCTTGATGGCTCCCCCCCACCCCAAGCTTCCTGTGGTTGGTTTAAGCACTACAATTGCCGGAAACATGTTTGGAACCTGAAGAATGTGCTTTTCTGGCTTAAAACTGAGCAGATGAAAAAGTTTGATGCCTTTGAACAGGGAAGATCTTGTCACATGGTCCAAGTGATTTGACATGAAATGAGAAAATTCATGAAGCCCCAGTGAACTTTGGGGACTGTCAAATTTGGTGTTTCATGGGAATGAGAGGGGAGACTTTACAGTAGCCTTTATGTTTAAGTTGCTGTTGCCCATGAGTTACAGCTCAGTCATCTTCCACTTAGTCATGCCATTTGCTCTTTCTTGGTGTCATTTAATTTAGTTGGTTTTGGGGAAGAAGTTCTGTTTAGGTGATGTTTTAGTGTGTTCATATACTCCGTAGTTCCACCAGAGTTTTCTTTTATAATGAAAGAAAAGTGGGTCATGATTTAAAGAAACTCTGACTGCTGTTCTAATAAAATCTTGCAGCATATGCTCTTGAGCATGATCTTCCATATCTTTTGACTAAAGTCCTGTAACTAACTAGTTCATGTAGCAGGGTTTAAAAACCCATACCTGCCTGATAAATTCTGTGTTTCCTTCTGTCAGCCACTTAAAATCTTCAGCTATAAAGGTACATGCTTTTTAGAGGCATTGATTCAGCAGTATTGAAGAATAATTCTGGTTGGTAATAATTGATTTTTACGTTAAAGCTTCCAAGGTCAGTGCTCTTCTTTCTGCTGTGCAGAAAGTTTCACTGTGCCTTTATGTACGCGTGCATTCACAAGGTGGAAGTTGCTAAGTTACCCTGAAATTTAATATTTGCAGAATACCATCTTCTTAGGTTACCTCCTGCTTAATGTGGAATCATACAGTGGTTTAGGTTGGAAGGGGCCTTGAAGATCATCTTGTTCCACCCCCCTGCCATGGGCAGGGACACCTCCCGCTAGACCAGGTTGCTCAAAGCCCCATCCAGCCTGGCCTTGTAAAGTATCTGGTGTTTATACATCTTGGAATCACAGCATGTTTAATTTATGACTAAGACTCTTCATTCACTTCTGAAATACAACAGGCAAGAAGCTATGTAAAAGTACTCCTATGTTACCTAAAACATCAAGACCATAAGAATAGGAGCTGTTACGCTAAATGAAGAATTAGAAGTGATGAAAAGAAGATTTAACTTTCCCCATCTTTAGAATTATATTCCTTATTATTCCTGTAGAAGTAACATTTTGTATCCACCGATGCCGTGGTAAAATTTACAATTAAATTCATTCCTGGTGAAATCAGTAAGACGTATATGTTCATACTTATCCATGTAGATTAATTTTACAGGGAAAATCCCAACCATAAGGCCACTTATTCTAATACATCAGTTTCAGATGTCCATCATTAACTGCATGTTTTGCAGAAGTGGTGCAAGATTACATCAGAATAGAACTAAAGTGTTTTCCCAAGAACCGCATCTGCAAAGAGAAGCTTGCCCTTCCATACTGCAGAAAATTCCATGTTTCTGGCATCTAGGGAGTTTGGAAGCTTGATGACAGTAATATGTTCTTGTTCTCCAAGCCTGTGCTTCCATGAGCTCTGGTGCTCTCCTTTTATCTCCCCATTAAGAAATATGGACATTGAGGACACAGTACTGCATCTTAATGATCCTAAATAGAAGTGAGGTTCCATTATACAATGTCATTATATGCATAGTTGTTACTGAGACCGTATTACGCCATCAAGGTTGAGAACAAGTCCCGGGAAGCACACATACAACTTTATGGCTGGAGAACTCAAGGCACAAAGCATTTCGCCAGACTCAGCAGGAGGTTCCTGGTGAAGTGAGGGGCAGCATGTGGAGCTCCTGAGGACCACCAGCCCAGCACCTGTACCTCAGGATGGACTTAAAACAGCTACAAATTCCTGCACAGACTAGCTTCTCCCACAGCCTTGTTCGGGTACCAGTAGGTATGTTAAGATATGTATTCCCTCCATATAAAAGACATATTAATGGCTTGCAAGTGAGAGGGTGTGAAAAAGGCTCATATATATATATATTTACATATATAAAACATTTTTTAAAAAAGATAATTAAGAGGTTGGAAGTCTTAACTAGAATGGAGGTGGGTGATACTGTTCTTCAGAAATATTATTTATTACCTTGAGATTTTTCCAGAATGAAGTATATCTGCTTCACTATGGCTGTGCATCCCACGTTTTTATGTGATAATCCATCTAAGATATTTGGGGCTTTGCTTTTCTTTTTAGAGCTCCTGTTATTTTTCTTCTCACTTAGGATGTAAATGCAAAGCAAACCACGTTTATCGTATCTGTTAATCTCTGGATTAACAGGAGTTGTTAAACTGATTTGCAGAGCTTGTTTTGAGAGCTATTAAGTTTCACCTCTTTCCCCGTATTTGATTGAATAGTGATTTTTAGGATTACCGCATAGTTTAAATTCTCTTCATTGCATAAACCATAATTTTGGGGACTTTCTATGAATAGTAGTAGAAGCAGTGCTGCATTTCCATTTAGTTGTAAATGTACACAGTTTATGGAATATTTTTATTTTATACTTGCTATTCCAGAAGAAGAAGTTGAACTTAAAGTCATTTCAAGATTTTGGATGCTCTAGAGTCTGCGTGAATGGAAAGATACAGATCTGAGTTGAACTTCACGTCTAACGTTGGAGGTCTAATTAAACTAGCCGTATAATTTACAAATGAGTGAAAACGTCTCAGAGGAGTTGTGTTTTCATTTTAGGCTAGCCCCGTCCTTTTTAATGTAGGTCAGAAATGGTTTTATTAATTCATGGGATTAAATAAATTTAAATGGTATTTTTCTTCTGAAATTAATTCCATTATGGAGAGTCCTATGGCATTTAACAGGAATGAAACCAATAAGGTTTTCTACATAAATTACATTAGAAATGTGCATATTTTAAAGGAATTATCTGTTTTTTAAAGAGGGTCTTTGAACCCATCTCCAGAATTGTATTGCAGGGTTAGAATTCTTTCTTCAATGCCAGGAGATACTTTAGGATGACTATTCCTTTTGTGATATTTTAATAAAACCTTCCACAAGGTTTTCCATCATAAGATGTTCTGCTGTAATGCAATTTGTGACATTTTCTTTCAGGTGAGTCAGATGTTCTGCAGACTTGAATTTAAACATGAGGTGAAAAACGTTTGTTTTATTTTGGTAGCACCATAGCAGAGCAGGTAAGGGGAAGGAATGAATTTTGCCTTTCAGATGTTTAAGATGTGCATGAGTCATATCTTGGCTGACCATGGTCTGCTTTGAACCGCACTGGGCTATGTGGAAAGTTACTGGCTGCAGGCATAGTCATTCACGCACTTAAACGTAATAGATGAGTCAAACGTAGCCTGGCACCCTCTCGCTCACTAATAGGCATCCAAACTCATAGCAAAAATATCTTTTGGAGTCTCTATTAGATTACAAGAGATGTGTGCATATATTGAAATCAAAATAAATTAATATTTTTACTCAAAGAGAGGAACTATTACTCTTTTTTTGTTCTTGGCCATATTTCACTTGACCATGCCCAGTCAGCTCATGACAATCGCTTTCCTATCCTGTGTGTTGCTATCACAGCTGCTGTGGTTTGGCTGAGACAGCAGCCTTAAAATATTTTTGATCCGTATGTACGTACTTAGAGGTTTAGGGTTAGCTAAACTCTTGTACTTTTTGGTGGAAAAGAGCATAAGGTAAAGTGTGAGCCCCTGTGAATATATGAGCTATTCACGCCCTGGGCTTGGGTTCGTGAGGATGGCACTTGTGGGGACTAAAAAAAAAGAAAAACTATGTGATGCATGGTGTGTGTGACAGGGAAGGGGAAGCTTTGGTTCTGCTTTTACAGTAACTCAGCAGAACTGTGGACAGAAATGAATTATTTTGTCTGATGGCTCTGGGTCACAGGAGAAGCGTTGCTTCTGAGAGCAGATCCTGAATGTCAGTGCTTCCTCTCTTACTTTCCCACCAGAAATCTGGCAGCAAAAAAAAAGTCTTGAGAGGTTGGAAGTGTTGTTTTAACTCTAAGGAAGAAGAAATTGAATCATGTCTCAATCCTGCACCACCTGATCCATGCCTTAGTCGTGGCCCAGGCTTTGTGAAAGGGTGCGCAATGCTTGCGATTTAAAAACCCATCCTGCCTTTATCCTTTCCTCCCTTACTGCCTTTAGGAGAAAAGACATTCAAAATTCAAGGAAAGGTTTCCAGATCTTTGGTCCAAAGAAAAGCCAGAGTGAGGTGCTGAAGCTCCAGAAAGCAGAACATATGCTTAATCCTTGTTTTGTTAGCGAAGTTTCTTGCCAGAGAAGTGAGTGGCTTTCTCCACCCCAAAGACTGCCTTGATGCTTTACTTACTATTGCTCTGCTTAACACAAGGCTCGGCGCCCTGTTTTTAGGGTGGGTGTTTTTCAGTGAGGTACTGCAGTGCCATTTCTGATGTCGAAATCACTTTATAGCTATTGTCCTTATGCTCTGTAAAGACTGATTACAGTCTGATATAGTGCTCACAGATGTCATTATGGGTATATAATGACTTCAACGTGCATGATGGCCTGCAGCTGTGGGCCTCCATTGAATAATTTTATTCTAGCGAGGCTTTTCAAAACAACTTCCTCCCAGTTCGTTCTTGTCACCACTTTTGAGATGATAAACTGGAGATAACAATGATTTTTTTTTTGTCCCTGCGTATGGCAGGGGGGTTGGAACTAGAGGATCTTCAAGGTGCCTTCCAACCTAAACCATTCTATGATTTTCTGAAACGTGTCTATTATTAAAAAGCCAGCAGCAGGGCTAAGAGTTGAATATTCAGCTCGTGGGGAATTGCAGTGTTTGCAACATAATTGTGCCAGAATAGCACGATGTGCATCGCTGCCCTGGGTGCTGCTGTGCTGCTCGTTCCTTGTTCGAGAGCAAAGATCCGACAGACAGGAATAGTCCCTGAGTAACAGCTCTCTTAAACATCTCTGGAAAGGTTCCAGGGGAAAAGAAATGGAAAGTCTTGAGCCCTGGGAAGTAACAGCCTCGGAACGAGGAAGGGAGAGGTTTGTGACGTTCGGTTTGTCACTGGTCAAAACGGCCTCGGAAAGGAGGTGTGTGCCTACAGCACGCGCTGCGGAGCAAAGCTTGGGCTGGGGCTTGAGCCAGGCACCGATCGATACCCACAGCACTTGATCAATATCGAGTGTTACTCCCTCTCATTTCTTCATTGCATAATAGAGCTGCAGGGCTCAAGCAGCACTCTGGCCTGTGTGAAGAAGCTAAAGTTCATAGTAACGAAAATGGGAAGACTGGGAGCCAAACGGAGCACTTGGTGTTAGGGCGAATTTGGGTTGTCGGTTTACTACGGGGGATTTTTCTGTTGAAAGAGGGTTCTTCCTATGAGTGTTACTGGAGTTTAGTCCACACAGCCAAGTGATTAATACCGTTATAGAATAGTTTGTTACAGAGTAGAGCTGTGGCTTGTATGGTGGGGAAAGCGATATTGTGCTTGAAAACACAGACTTGTGTGCTGTTGTTAGCCAGTGTGATGTGTGGTGCTAGAACGAGAGGGCTGACTTGAATTTTATTGCGGGCTCTCATGCATGTGAACCTGGGCAAGGCACCGCACTGCGGTCCCGTGTGCCCCTGTCAGCCTTCTACTGTAGGACCCCACTGATTTCTACGTAGACCAAATCACTACACGTCTCCATCTTCATCGCTGGGCTTTCAATGGGGAGGCACCTGGGGAAAGTCTTCTACATACTGAACATTTGTAATCTTGGTTCGTAAGTGCAACGTCCTCTAGTTGCATTGTCACCACAAAGGTGACCTCTGGGACTCCGCTTTTTGCTCGTGCAATTTGAGAGATTTTTCTCTGGCTGGATTTGGTCCTGTGTTAGATTGTTTGTAAGCATCTTTTGTACCTGAGGTGCCCTGACTTAACACACAAAATGCCGAGCAAATGTTTTTGAAGATCAAGGTAGAAAAAAAGTGCCTCCTGTTTGCATTGAATATTGGAGTATTCTTTGCTGGGAGAGCTGAGAAGCGATCAGTATGCTATTTAGTTTTGACTGGTAAATTGAAAAGACACAGCAATTCCATCAAAAGATTACCCTTAAAAAAAAAAAAAGTGAAGTTCTAAACTCTCAGATTCGTTTCACTGCTTGTTTTCTTCTCAGCCTAATTTCTGTTGTATATTTTGAGTATGCTCAATGCAAAATATTTTGTCCGTGCTCATGTGTGAACAATATTTTGGAGTTCATTTTTCAAAGCAGATGTGTATTAGCCTTTAATAAAACAGAAAGTTTCATTTTCTGGTTTGAACAATGTGCCCGTAATATAGAATCCTGACCTTGTACGCTTGTCTTCTGTAACCTGCTCTGTGGGCTTGTTTTTGGTGTGTTTGTTTTATGTCCTTCACAGATTTGCACTAACCTTGCAGCTAATCTAATATTGATTTCTTTCCCAGAAGTTTATTGTTTGCAATTGGAAGTATTTTTCAGATTGGACGCTATACTAATTTTTCACTGCACGGGACTTACGGTGCGTGGGTTGCTAGCTGAGATGGGGAGGACAGGGGACCCACAAGTGCCCCAGGAGCAAGGTCCTCATCTCAGGTGTGAGCGTTCCTGAAATACACACTTGTCTCAGCCAGATTTAATAAGGCTCTAAAACATAAAAGTAATTATAAGATTCCTGGTCAACATCAGCATACTCATTGCGGTGGGGCAAATCCTGAATTCTGTTATGCTTTTATCCTGAAAAGAGAGTTGTGTCTTTTGCCCAGGAGAGCTTTAGGGGCTCGGTGGTAAGCTGGTGGCCAGGGAAAAGCACACGGAGTCTTTCCAGCCATAGCAGCGCTTGCTTTTCAGTCCTAGTGCTTATTGAGTATGTAATGTAGCCTTTCTGACTCGAAACTAGGTATTTTATTTCCCATTTCAATTACTCTTTAAAATGCATCATCCATCATAGTGTTTTAGCATGTGAATAGCCCCAGTGATTGCAGATTGAATCAGATCAGGGTTTACAATGAGACATCTGTCGAGAAAATACACTTACCAACAATGTAAATATTGTATTCAGATACAAATGGGAATCCTCTTGAAATTATGCATTGATTTAGAACAAATGAAATGATATTTATCTCTTTTTCTCTCTCTTAGCACTGTATCCTACGGTATAGGAATGCTTCCCACCTCCATTACGTGGCTCTCTTTAGCGTTTGCATCCTTTCAGACCCCTGGGCTGCAGACAGGAAAAATAACGTTTTTGGGGGTTGACGTGAATACTGTTCATCAGGATGAAGAATACATTAGCTTGAAACTATGTTGGAGTCAATTTTGGCCCAGTTCATTGGAACCACCTATTGAAATAACTCCCAGTTCTCGAGCTAGCTACTGAAAAACGTTGCCTGCAGCAGGCTGGGCTTCGTGCTGCTGCTGCACCTTTCAGGAGCTGTTGCCGGTGTTTGATAGAGTGACTCTCGTGGGCTTTGCGGGGGATTTTTAGCTCAAACTCAGGAGACCATGAGTACCGAGAGTCCAGCTGGTTTCCCGCGCCTGGACTGCCCTTTACTTCTTTGCCTTGAAATTGATTTTGGTAATTCTACCTCTAGGAGGAAGGAAGGGAGGACTGAGTCCTTTGTGCAAGTCACCAGTGTTTTGAAAGACTTAAAAGCTGTATACTAAAGGTTACAGCCGCAACACCGGGGGAACGTGCCTGTGAACATGTAATCAATCTGTCCAGTAATTTGAATAATTCAAAGTACTCCAAGCTTCATCCTCTTCAGCGTATCTGGCACTTCGTACCCAAATCTATGGGGGGGCAGTCAACCAGGTAGGCTACACCATTGCGTAATGGAATTGTCCCTCTTTGTTTTAATGGAAGTCAACTATGGCTACGGGAGGCAAGACGTTTGTTTAGGTGCCTAACATTTAGCTTTTCAGGTAGAATATTTTGGCCTTCCACAGTGTTCCTCTATTTCTCTCTCTTCCCCAGCAAAAGGCAAGAATAGATACAATGACTGTGGTCTCCTGGGGGTCTGTGGGACTTCATGGGCTGGTGCATGTTGGCTATTTGTTTTCACGCAGTGCTGTGTGATTGCCTCAGGTATGTAGGTCTGCAAGCGGTATTCTGCCGTAGTGGGTTTTTCCCCGTGCAGATTGCCTAAACGTACAGCCCCAGCAGCAGACCTGTGTCCTGACTGACCAGTTGCTTCTCCTGCTGTTTCTGCTCTATTCAGCCCTCCGCCATTATAACCTTTAATTTTTATGTGAAGAGGAAAAAATGATTCCTCTTCCGATGTCCAGCAGAAAGACTTGGACTAACTTCTTTCCTATGAAGTCCTGTGGGTGGCAACTGGTTGGCTCCTGCCCCTCTGGGCTGGTGTATGGTCAGTCGTTTACAAGGTTGGTGCTGATGTGGTTTGATTGGAGTGGAGGAGGGGTGTGAGTTAATGTACGGTTTTTGAAAGACAGCAGTAAGGCTCAGTGTGATTATTTTCTTTCAGTAGCTCATTTCTTGGTTATCTTTGGATTTTTTTTCCCCCTACTTCAAGAATATTCCCTACAAGCCAATTCCTTGACAAGAAAGGTGACCCTTGTGATGAATGTGGAGCCTCGCTTTTCAAAACACTGCACTAAAACACCTGCTGAAATTATTTTTCTACACTTATGTATGGCTCCTGCTCCCACCTTTCTCTCTGAAACCAATGTAACATTTCAGTCGGTTCTGTCAAAAAACCGAAACAGCTTTGTCAGGTTTCTGCCTTGTGCTGATAAACTTCAGCTTGACAAAGTTACAGGTAACAGAAAGGTTTTGCAATCAAAAGTCAGAGAAAGCATGTCCACTATTACCTGAATTATGTTTTCCATGTGCGTTTAAAAAAAAATATAATATATATATATACTTAAACAAACCAAATGCCCCCAACCCCCAAAGAGAAACCTTCTGCCAAAGCAGAACTGGTCCCTGCTTAGGGCTTTTCTATGTAGACAAGCACAAGCTGTGCCCACAGCAGCTTCAGTTTGTGGAAGAAAGGCTCTTTCAAGCAAGAATCCCTTTCTGGAACCCCTCTATATCTTGAAAGACAAGGATTAAAGACGCCAAATCTCAGTGAAAAGGTTTTGGACAGTATGAGTGTGCTTTATGCTCCATGCTCACGCTCGGTTCTGCCTAAATCCAAGACTTGGAAGGACTTTCTGTGGGTTGGAGATCCTCACAGAATTGAGGGCAATTCCATGCTGGAGCACGGAAATCTTTATAAACCTGGGGAGCAAAAGGAGGATTCGTTTGTTGGAAAGTAATAACTGTTCTTCATCTACAGAGTTTCTGTATTGGCCGTTTCATATAAATAGATTTATTATGTATAATATGTCATAAAAAATGAAATAAGCTAGCCGTCATAGTGACTGCTTTTTGACAAGCCATCCACAAAGCTCTGCGATGTTTTACAGTGTTGAAAGTTGTTTTGTTTTTAATTATGCTGCTGTTGCATTAACCGAGATGAGCTCGCAGTGGCTGCTGGTCTGTGTAACACTTCTGTGCCTGCAGAGTTATTTTTCAGGTGTTGAAAGTGTTCTGTGTGCATCTCGTGCTCATGCAAATTTTCAGTCTTTTACTGGTTTTAGGCAAGTAAACCCTATAAAATAGTCTAATACTATTAAAGGCCAAATCCTAGACTTCTTTTCCTCCTGAATTCCTACTGAAATCAGTAAGGCAAGTCCTGTAGTCCTTACTCAGTGAAAAGCTTTGCTTATTTGAGGCTGGATCCAGCCCTGTATTAGTTATTTTCATTCAGTGGATGTACTTCCCCTCCTTTCTTTCTCCCAGAGGAAATCTGGCGGCTCGTCTGTTCCAGAGGCTGTGAAATATTGGCAGGTTTCAAAACTAAACGTGTCAACCTCTCTGACAAACAGTCAGTCAAAGGGCGGGCGCATTCCTATCGCTTTTGCTGAAAGCAGCCGGCTCCGCGCTGGAGAGGGACCGGCTCCGTGGAACAGAAGCTGCAATGAGACGTTTCCCCAAGTTCTGCCTGTGAGTGTGGGTTGGTGCTGGAGACTGCGCCAGCTGCACCTCAAGCATACTTTTCTTCCTTTTCTGGAAGCAGCAGAGCATCCCACCTGCGATGCTGCAAGTCATTTCTCTGTGCTACGAAACCCCATGCTGGTGGTTATTCGAGCGGCTCCGGAATCAGATAAGGCACTGTGGTGGGGAAGCCCCCGATGCAGCTGCCTTTGCCATGGTTCTGGAGGAGCAGACTCCTCCAGTTTTAAATTTTTGAGTTTGCTGGTGCTTTGATGGAGGATTTGGACTTTGTGGTTGAAAAGGCACGGGTTTTCTTTTGAGAGGGGAAAAAAATAAAGCATGTTCTTTACTTGCCTAATATCACCCATATACTCCCAAACCTGATACAGTCATAGAATGGCTTGGGTTGGAAGGGACCTTTTAAAGATGATCTAGTTCCAACCCTCCTGCCACGGGCTGGGACATCTTTCACTAGGTGGGGTTGCTCAAGGATAACGCTGGTTGGGTGTGGACTGTCAGTCCCATGTGTTTGCAAGGGTGTGATATACGAGTGGTCCGTGGGATCTCAGTCCAGGCTTATGGTGGTGAGGGGAGAAGACAACAGAGCGTTTAACTTGTGCTTCGTGGCCTTTGCTGTGGGACTGGGACAGCCTGGACTTTTAGAGTTGTCCTGACATCAAATCAATTGCAACTGGAAGGTTTGTAAATGGTAATGTTTTAACCCTTAGCTTTGGTCAGCTGCAGGTACTTCACTGATAAACAAATTAAGTGTTTCAAGTTATAGGTGTTATTTTTTTTTAATTCTGACTAGGAGACCATACACCCGGCGGGTTTCTAGTGATGTAGTAGTAATAATCCTGGCATGCCATCATTTAAACATGCAGCCCCTGCCTTATCTGTTGCATTTTCAAAGCTGTCAAAATAGCATCGCTTTGGAGATTCTCTACCTCAGACATGATGTTACGTAGTTTACTTGCCTTGTCCTCGCTGCCTTTAAAAGAGGAGTTGCAGTGTTTCCATTAGCTGGGGGATTTCTGCCAGAAATGATTTTAAGTCTGCTGTGGAATGAATAGTTCATTAAACTGGGAAATGATTTTAAAGCGTTCAAGAGCCTGGGGCTATCATACCAGTCAAGGTTGCAAATGGTCCCCAGCTTTAAGGCATATTTGTTATTATTTAGCAGGATCAGGGATTCGAGTACTGCTTGCAACTTTGCAAACTCGGTGGTTTAGTTTTGAAGTCATCCTTTGGTGGTGCTTTCTTCCATTAAATAAACTTGTAGGTTTATTCAACTATACTTTTTGAGGATGGGAAGAACCTGCGTCCTAAACCAGTTGTAACTTGCCTTAAGAGATTAATGTCCTTTCACGCAGCAGAGACTAGAAATACTAAAATACCACAAAGCAGATTGTGTGTATTTCTGGTCCGCTCGGAAGCAGGAAGGGGAAATCTTTCAACAGATTGTTTTTGTGAGACTGATAGCCAAATGCTACAGATTTTCAGAGCTCTGCTTTAAATAAAAAATGCTCTAATTGAGGGCATGTTCTTTTTGGTGGGTTTTGTTTTTGTTTTTTTTTTTTATAGACAGAAGTTGATTTTTAGAGTTCCATCTGTAAGTGTCTGAATTCATAGCCATTTGAATTGTGAAGGGTACATAGAATCATAGAATTGTCTAGGTTGGAAGAGACCCTTGGGATCATCGAGTCCAACCATCTACCCTACTCTACAAAATTCTCCCCTACACCATATCCCCCAACACCACTTCTAAATGGCTCTTAAACACATCCAGGGATGGTGACTCAACCACTTTGGAAGCGGTTTACCATAAAAATACCTTTATGAAGATGTATTATGTAGATGTAGGATTTAGAAACAGAGAATAAAACATACAAAGAGTTGGGGTCGTGTAAGTAATAGAGCTGAGTTATTGTGATGTACCCCCCTGAAGTAATTCACTGACATTGGGAGCAAACTCAAGGAGTCAGGTATATCTGTGGTAGATTGATGTTGTGAGTCATGCTATGCATCACAGTACGTTCTTTGCTGCTCTTTGAGCATAGAAAAGGAACTCTGAATATATCTCAAGAATCCTGATAAATATCTGGATGATGTAAATATGCCATAAGCTTGAAACAAGATAGAGAAGGACAGCAGGGATGTCATGAACAAGTCTCGATGACATTAACCGCTGTGATTGCAAAGTATCAAGACTGATTTTTAGGGAATTCCCTTACATAGGGGATGCTTAAAAAGATTGTTGGAGAATAGTATTTTTTACTAAAGAGAAAAGTAAATGACATGCATTTTAATAGGGAATGGGAGTATGTTGGGAAGGAGATCTTTCTTTGTCTGTTAACACCAGGAAAAAAATATTAAAAAGGTTTTCTAATGAATTTTGAAAGAGAGTAAACTTAGCACCATGATTCATGATCCGATTTTCAGACTACTTGAACCTCACTCATGAATAGACGTGTGTTATATATTTCATCTTCAGGGGAAAACTTGCTAGGATTTTATACATTCAGACAGGAAGTGCCATAGATTCATATTCAGCAGGTGATGAAAGGGTGCTGAAATGATCTCGTTTCTTCCATTATTCTAACTGCTACAGGAGGTTAGCTTTGCTATTGAAGAAGTAATATTTTTCTTGAATGCTCTGTATTTACATGTCAAGCTCCTTAAATCACAGAGAACACTTTGTGTGCATCAGGAAGTTAGAAGTTGACTTCTTAATCTAAATTTTTTTAATACTGTCATTAACCGACAGGTTTACTACAGTTTTGATAACTTGTTTATTTGAGCAAAACGCTGTCGTGTTTATCTTCAACATGCATCAAGATAATCAGTTTCTCTGGTGACTGTGCAGAAGCTTTTAGTCTCTAAATTCATAATGACATTTCATTTTCCCTTCTTGCAATGAGAAGAACGTTCACACCTTGGAAGTCATGATTATTTTATTCATCGTCTGTTTATAAATGATCACTGTCCATATTTTCTGTTTCTACGTGCATTTTTTTTTTTTTAAATACATTCTTGGTGCAGTTGAAAGCCTTGGCTCTCTGCTGGGGTGCAGGGTAGATGATGTATTGCTGTGATACAGAGCATGCAGCTGCCCAGGGAAATGCAGGGATTTTAATGCCTCTGTGTTTAAGTATCCTCCTCAATCTGCTATTTGCACTAAGAGCCCAGTACAAATGAGCAAAGCCAGTTCAGAAAACTCATTCTCAAGTGCAGCATAGGTCTTTATTCTCACACAAAATCTCTGATGAGCAGAGAAGACAGTACATTGATGTAGTATTTTCCATAGCCCAATGCAAATCTAAGGTGTCTGTGTAACTGTGAATTGTGAACTGAAATATATTTATTGTGAAGCAATGCTCTTAGTCTTTATCAAAGTGACACAGCAAATATAAATCATAGAAACTATCTGCCGACTTCTTGTTTACTTGCTTCGGGGGAAACTTTCCTGCTGATCATTATCCTATATTTATCATGTCTTTCTGATGCTCTGTGTGCTTCGAGCTCCAATCTGTGATCATTATGCTGATAATATTTTGAAGTCCTGTCTGAAAATAATGTCAGTGTGCAGTAGTTGGACAAATGCAAACATATGAAGGTTTAAAAAGTTACTATTTCTTCCCCTCATCATTGTGTGAGATGTAAGAGTGAAGGAAAGAATCTGTGGATGTAATTATTTTGATTGATATAAATGCTGTTTTAGCAAAAGTTGAATGACTGAAATCAAGTTTTTCGAACCGAACTGTTTTCCCATGTCAGCCAGCATGTGAATGAACACTGAATATACCGATTCGTTGAAGATCATAGAGTTATTTCAGGGCAACTAATTGTTTAAAATAGGATAAGAAACCACACTGGAGTCCCAGTAAAGATAAACAGTACTTGAAAATAACCTGTATAACTCTTCTTGCGCAGCAGAAATTGCTTCCAGTGGCCATGACATCTTTAAAATGGAACTATCTTAAATGGTGTTGCTTCTGCTCCCTGTCCCGAAATGTTAGTAATTGTAAAGAACTTAAAGGAGGTGGGGAAAAATCCTCTGTAAGTGGGTTTCATGAAATCCGACTGCTGTTTTGATACACAGATAAAAAAACCCTTCCACTTCCTGACAGCCCATGGGAAATTTGTTATTCATCGCCATACAGAGTAATGAAGTATCTTTTCATGCCGGATTTCTTAGTTTAGGAGACATTCTGTTTGCAGTAATAATGGGGGAAGGAAGCGAGTCCCAAGTGGAGGTGCAGAGCTCCACGCAGAGGCAGACTGACTCTGCTTGGGAACGTTTTTCAAATGATTACAAACAATTTTGAAGTTACCCAGAAAAAAAAAAAGAGAGGAAAAACAACAATCCTGTAAAGAACAGATTACCAGAGTATTAATGCACTGCATTTATCCCTTTGTTTATTCTAATGTAGGCTACTGTTTCATAAAGCAAAATAGATTAAGTTAAACCAGCTAAAATATACTCTGTACTTACTTACTGTGGTATTTAGTTTCCTTAAACACTTGATTAACAAGCATTAATATTATCTCTTGTCACTTCAAAGCACTAAAATCCTTTATTGCTTGCTTTGTTTCAAAATGACTTTAAGAAAGGAGGGAAGGCAGGAACGGGGTGTAAGAGTCAAGGGCTGAGCTGAGCTTTTGTTTGCAGCTCTCTACCCGTGGATTTGCCATAGGTGCATTCGCTGAGCTTCTGCTTTTCCCAACTGCAAAATAGATATAATCACCTGCACCGTTTTCTTTGGGGCTTGGTTTGCTTCTGTTTACGCAACACCGTGCTAACCTTGAGCAGGCAGTTCTGTGGCAGCACCAATGAATCTGTAAGATGCTACGGCGATAATTATAAATTGCTTTGATCAAACGTGGTGTGGGGCAGGTCTGAAGGGTGAGTAGAAAACTTAATCAGAGCTGGGCTGGCGCCAGTTCTCATCTAAATTAGACTGCTACTGGCCTAAAGACAGTGGTAAAAGACTGGTGGGGAGAAGGTGGCCATCTGTGAGATGAGTGATAGGAGCCTTTGTCCTGACTCTCTTAGATTATCTTCCATGCTTAGCAGGCCAGATAATGAATTTCTCTTCAGTGAGAAAGTCACTCCTCCCTACTTGTCGTTAGGAGAATTAGTGAGATGCCGCTCCTTGCGACACCTCTAGGACGTGGCACGCTGGGCCTGGCTCTGTCCCAACACAGCGCTCAGCTCTCCTGGTGGGTCACTGTGTTTTGTGTCTGGTACCCAATGGGTTTAGGACATCGGTCGTTCCCTCTCCCATGAGGTGGACTGTGGACTAGCATAAAAATGATCTTCCTCACTTTCCCTTTGTTCCACTTCATAGTTTCCTTTGGAGACAAAGTGAGTCCATGTGGCTTGACATCTTCTGCAGTCATTTGAAGAAAGCTAATTTAAACACTTCTTGTTATTCATCATGTGAGAGTAGTGTCAGTATGGCAGTCGGGGGTTTGATGGGCTATTGGCCAGTGCTGAAGTGCACTTTTGTAGCCTAACCTCTCACAGTTCATGCGATCTCTTCATTTTTGGGTTTGTGGGGTTTTGTTGGTTGGTTGGTTTTCTGTTGTTTTTCTTTTTTGTTTGGTTTTTTTTTTTTTACCTTTGTTGACTGTGCAGTAGAGAGCTCTCTTGCCGTTACCTTGTTTTACTGCAAAGATCAAGTGCTTCCCTACTTGAGAAAGTTTGATTGATGCTTTTCTCTCTTTCCCCCCTCCAAACCTCCACCCAAGTAAATTTGTGGGCATGCCAGAATGGCCTTTCTTTTCCAGAAGTGCTATAAGCTCCTGGTCTGATGGATGTTAGCAGTCCTCAGGACTCCAGGATGGATTATATGGAATCATCCTATTAAGTTTACCGCAGCTCAGCTATACCGTTTTTGCAACAGTAACTATAAAATCAATATGGAGAAAACATCCAGATTATTCAACGGTTGAAAGCATGATAAATAGAGGTTCATTGAAACAGAAATAAGCTTTAAATACACCAAATGTAAAGCAAATCCTATAGAAAAAAGGAGCGTGAGCTTACTTCAAATGAGAAATTACCCTGGAAGGCAGCAACTAAAAGGACCTGGGGGTAATAATATACGAGCAACAGAACATATGCTCTGTGTGATGCTGTAACCAAAGAAGGTGAGATGCTCTGCAGGGGGATGAATAAGGGAGCAGTAAACAGGAGCAAGGAAGTGATATGTCTCTTTATGGCACTAGCGAGAATGGTGATACTGGTACATGGTGCTGAATTTTCAGTAACTTCTTTTAATGCTGTGACATGCAGTTGATGATCTAAAGGGGGGGGGGGAAGGTCCGACACTTTTGAAGGCAAATGAACATTCACCATAATGAGAGAAGGATCAGGATATTTAGTACTGTAAAATTGAAGCAGAAAGGAAAGAGGAAGTGAGAAGTGACAGAACAGATATAAATTTAACAGGGGGAAAACCAATAAAAACCGAACAACCCACCCACTGATCACCAAAGCGCTTCAGACTGGCGGTGCCCAGCAGCTGGAAGCAGAGGCCTAACAAGGTTGTGCTGGAATCAGTTGGTTTTGGGGGTTTTTTTTTGTGTGTTTGGGTTCCCCCCCCACCTCCGCATTGCAATGCGGTGATTGGCCGTCAGAGCTAATTACTAGGGCAGCTGTAATTCCTTTCCGTCATCTCACTGTTGTTTTAAATCAAGACTGACTGCCTCTGTGAGAGATGCAGTTTAGCAAATGCACATTGCTGGAGCTGGTGCAGGAGCAACTGTGTGAAAGACTAAAGCCTTTGGCGTTACAGGAGCTCAGGGTAATGAACTGAGATCCCTTCTGGATTTATCTCTGCATTCGGGGCCTGCATGACCTTTTCTGTCAAGTCAGCTTTGTAACCTGCCCCACACCACTCGTGGTTCAGGTGTTTTTTGGAGTGTGGGCTGATTAAAGGAATCTATCAACTCTCTAAATTTTTTTTTTGCTGCCTTTTTGCTTGTAGTAAGTGACTGGAATGATAAAATTAACTATATATATTTTTCCATTTCCCTATTTATTTGACTGGACAACAGATGATCTCATGATTAAACAGGACTACCCTTCTTGCTATGGTGCATAATAACTTCACGTAGTGGGTGCTGCTTGACTGTTTGTGCAGCTTGCACACGCACACATGTGTATGCATATTAAAAATATATATGTGAAAACATAAGAAGGGATTTAAAAAAAAAAAAGCAACAAACCAAACAAAATAAATACTAGTAGGCTGTAGGGGGAAGGGCAATTGTTAAACCACTTACCTCACTTATAACCTAGACCTCAACTTTGTAATCAGGTTAAAATAACTAACAACACTTTTTTTATGCATCTAAAACATTGCTGTGGGTGCCACTTCTCTCAATGAACAGGTCCCATTTCTAAATTCCTACTTTCTGACCTCTGCTCTTGGAGGCTTTATGTTCCTCTGGACACCAGGTATTGGCCACTTAATCTTTAAAACCAGGCTTTGAGTGAGGCGTGTGGGGCATGTCAAAAAACCCGCGGTTTCGGTTCCTTTGTTTCAGTTGATTTTATGCACCAACAATCCCTGTCGCTGTTGTCCTTCCAATTTGGGGTTTATATATTAATCTCAAAGCAAAATTCCTATTAAACCAGCAAGTTTCAAGGACGGCAGTGAATTTCTTTTTTGTTACTGGGCGATGCTTTACGAGTGCACGCGGAGCTTTGTGGGCTGTTCGGTGGCCATGAGCCAGGCGTCGTAGGCTGGATCCTTGGCTAGCGTCAACGACTTTCACGCTTACTGCATCGTTGGTCTGAACGAAACTACGGTGCTGCGTAAGAGCTGGGGATCCAACCTCTCCCTCTAAATCCCAGAGCCGGAGAAATTTTGTACAGTTATCAGTCTGAGAAAAAAGACTGAATTGTATCGACCTGCTCACTGTGGCTCTTCCGAAGTGCTGCCATGAACTACTTACCAACTACCGTACGCTTAAAGCGAGCGGCCTGATGATCTGGTTGATCATCAGAGTTGTTCTGTAATGCATATGGGAGGAGGAGTCCTTTGGCCGTGTCCTTCCAAATTGCTTTCCTCACTGAACTATGCATTACAATCTGTGCCACATAGCAGCAGAGACAAAAACAACTCTAATGGGTTTGAATCCTCAGTCACCATGGCTGAATTTCTGATGCCCTGGAGATATATTGCAAGAAAAAGGCACATAATTTCTAGTTTATTAGTTCTGTTTCACTGGTATTCTATTGCTTCTTTGGTCCTAGTTTGCTTAAGTATGCAAAAAGGGGGCATGGAAATGACATTTATTAGAAATGTGTTGACTGGCTTGATAAAATTTGAATTCCAGCGCACTGGAGCATTTTCTGGTCTGTGCACAAAGCTGATAGTTTGGCATGGGTTCCGCTCTTTTCTACCCAAAAAAGCTTTTCCTATGCTGTGTTTCCTATCAAAAATGAAATTTCTAGAGAAAATAGTTACTATAAATTTGGATAGGAAACTACAATGTGGGTTTTTTTTTTTTTCAGTAAACATGAAGTGAATATTTATGGAAAATCTCCTATCATTCAGTTAGCTATTTGTGAACAGCTTGCAAATACAGATAACGGCAACTAATGCAACTCCAGCTTTTTATTCAGAAATCTGCCCAGTGGCAAAACTTATTTTGTTGTAGAACTTAATTTTCATCGTATGCATCGCTAGAGATGATCCCCAAATTACTATTTTCTGAGTAAGTCCTTGGGGATCAAACCTACCGCATTCCACCACCAAACCAGAAATAACTTTGACCATCTGACGCAACCANAAAGAGTAATTTATTTTTAGGGGTTTTTTTTTTTTTTTTTTGCATTCAGCTAGCTCTAGGAAAATAATTACAGTGGCTTCTGGTTATGGCATAAACAAAGACCTTTCTCTTTTTTTTTCTTCTCATTAGCCTAGTGAGGAAATTTAAATGTGGCTATTTCTGCTGTGACTATACGGTTAGCGGTTCATTACTACAAAAGGGTTTTTCGAGCACATCGCGTGTATGGATATTGCAGCTAATTTGAGATTTGTAGGGACTATTTTTTTTATTTTTTTGACATTTGTAGGAAACTGTTATTTCTATATGCTGCTTCACAGAAAAAAATGTCAGGGTCTGTGTCATCCATTGCTTATAAATATTATATTATGGTAATAAGCAGTTACTTGTCAGAGTTACAGACAACATTGGTTTTTAATTTGGGATAATAAAAATAGCTATTAGGGATAATAAAAATAGCTAGATACTTCTCTACTAATTTAGACTGTGACCAGATATGTCAACTTTTCATAAACGAGCCCATTCAGTTTGTCTGGGGTTGTTTCTGCTTGCTGTGGTTTGGTTTTGAAATTTTCTGGTTTTGTTGGATGTGGGCATATTGTACTCTGAAGCATCCATAAACCCTTATAGACAGGAAGAGCTTCAGTATCCTTAACCTTATTCCCCTTGTGCTGAAGGGTTAAATAGTTGTTGGTGTAGCAAATAGAGCCGGCGTGACTCTAAAGCCCAGTGGTTAGCTGGGAGATAAGGGGACATCCATCCCGGTGTCTGTGCTGTTCAACACTTTCCTTACATTAAGCATTCAGTAGAGCAGCGCAGAAAGCTGTGTTTCCCTGGCAAATAATCAGATACCCAAATCAGTGGTCTATGAATCCTTTTTCTCCTTTTCTTGGCTCAATGAATATTTAATTTGTCGCTGCAAAACGGTGTAGCTTTGGTGGAAAAGATTGATACCGTTGCCTTTCCTACCTCAGACTATCCCATATCGGGAGGTTTAAATGTTTCCTGTGGCAGCTTAAATAAGACGAAGGGTGGATCCGAGCTCATCTGCTGTGTCTTCTGTCACTGGTTTAATGCTGTCAGTGAGGAATGAGAGGAGAAGACAGAGCAGCACCTTCGCCATGTCTTTCTCTGGCACCTCGTCCACCAGATACACTTGCAGATCAAGTTCCAAATAAAGAATGTTAATTTGGAAAGTTTAGGTCCTGTGGATTTTGAAATGTCTTTGCAAGTGAGTAGTAGCTAAGGTGGGGAGGAACGTCTGCATGGATTCTGTTTGTGGTGTTTGAACCTCGTTTCTCTGCCAAGGGAGCTCCTGTCTCTGCCGACTCCAGAGAGAAGAGGAAAATAAGACAGGGATGTTGAGACTGGCTTTTGTTCTATAGCTCACAACAAATGGACTCTAGTTTTGAGTGGCTGTGTACACTAAAATAACTATATAATACTTTAATAGCTACAGTTAAATGTGTTGTAAAGCCATTTGCAAATTGTGTTGCTTTCTCTTTGCTGTGGGAGGAGAGATATTTTTTTTTTTTTGGTAACCTCAGACTGTGGCTACAACTTCTCAGCATCAGCTTGGGTGTCGATTGATCGGGGAAGGATGTAACAAGTTTGTCTGGGCTAGAGTGGCTTCGGAGGGAAGACTGAAAGAAGATGTTGTGTATGGGCAATGAGGCCTTCAGAAAGGCTGTTTGATCGCAACACAGCGACGAGCCCAGTGTGTGCAAACAGTGAAGAAAGGTTATTGCTTCTGTGCAATTTGAGAGCAAAACCTTCACCGACTCGGAGGTGTGGGTTCAAAGAGGAAGGTCCAGAAAGGATGAACTGGAACTCTGCTCACCAGGAATTCCCCTTAGATTTTGCTTTGCTTCCCCAGCTTTACTGCCTCGCACTACCGAGGAATCTGTGTTATCTTGGCAAAACCCATTAATCTCAGCGGGAACAGTATTCAGTATACTATCATGCAGTATTTGTTTTGTAGCTGTACCAGTATTGCTATCAGAGCTGAGAATAAGTAATACAAATTTCGGTGTTCCCAAATGGGGGAAGGACTATCATTCAGATTCTGTTTTTGTAGCTGTAAAGTTACAGGACGTAACACATCTACTCGTACTCGTTTGGGATATTAAACAGAGGAAAGGCCTTGGAAAATTCTCATACTAAACATTGATCTTGTTGTGATTATTTCATGAAATGCTTGTACACATTTCTCTTTAGGATAGGAGCGCTGTGCTGGAATATCTGTCGTGCGGTAACAGCTGTCAAGCAGACAGGCAGATGCTGTTCATGTATATCAGAAAAGGCTTGGAAATATTCCAAAAAATAAGTGGAATTCCTTCTCTGAAACTTTTTTTTTATTTCTAGTTAGGTTTGGTACTCAGCTGGCTAGGACGCGATGAGTTATTTTTATCTTGTGAAAAATTTAATTTGAATTACTGCATTACATGTGGTACACGTGAGCTGTAGAGAAGGGAAATATAACCTCGTTCTATAGCAGAGCACTGTTTGGAAATTCGGAGTGCTGGGCATCTAAATTCTTCTCTTCCTGATCCCATAGCAGTCCATGTTCGCAAGCTTCCCTACAGAAGATAATATCACATGTATTCCATCCCCCTCCCCGACCCCCGACCCCCCAAAAAGCCACCGTAAGACGGCAGCAGCAGAGTGGGGTGGCTCTGAGAAGTGTTACTCTGCCTGTCCCCTAAATGAGAGATCACACACAGTTGATTCCACGTAACCATTTCTCTCTTCTGTGCTTTTGCCTAGCACTTAAATAGCTGTTTTAAGGGTTTTTTTTCAGGGTCAATGTGGAGCTTTGTGTTATTTAACGATGCAAGTGGACAATACAGAAATTAGAGAACATGCAATATATAACTTGGATTCTGGAAAATAAAGTAGAATCCTTATCCCAAAATACTGCCTTGGCCAGCTTATATAGCTCGAATTCCCATACGTTCATGTGTGTAAGCCTTTTATAAAAAGTGGCAGCGTGCATCTCCTGACGCGCGTTACCAGTTAAACACGCTTCTTCAGGCTGGCTTGCAGAGAGCTTTGCTTCAGCCGTGAATCGGCCCAGAGATAAATGTTCGTTCCTGGTGTTTGCAGTGCTCTAATTTCCCTACTCAAGGCAAGAAAATAAATGACGCTAGGGCCCTGGAGCTTAACTGCGAGGCGTTTGCAAAAATCTCACTGGAAGGTCCTTTAAATTTGCGATATCCTTACGCTTTGTGTGCTGACTTCTGCTACCAGCTCGTGAGGCTTTCTGGCTTGTCTTTCTGTCTCTGGCACGATCTCACATTAGGTATTATATAAAGTAATGTTTTAAAAGCCTGAGGTGTAATATTTTTGTAATAAACGCTTATATGGATGCTTGTATAAAAATACTGTATTATATAAATATTCAGGTATTCACGTGAAGTTGGGTTGGTGTGATCCGCGTGTCATTTCCTACAGCAGAATACTACGTCTCGGGTCGTGTGCGTTTAATGAACCAGGAGAGCGTAGCGAGCTTTGTCTGGGAAACGCTTCCGATGTGTTTTGAAAAGTATTAAAAATGTGCGTATTATCAACTCCACAAAAATTTCTGTTAAGCACACAGTGCTCTCTACTTGGAGGCCATCAGGGATTTCTAATTATTCTTCAGAATAATAGAAACAGATCAATATCCTCTTCAAACCTACCCGAAATCAAAATTCTATTGTTTGGAGCTTTTTAAACAAGAAGAAAAAAAAAAAAAAAGTAGTGAGGGCTGCTTAGCCATGCAAATTCATGTATAATTAAATGCCACAGCACTTTCTTGGAAGTCAAGAGATTTTGAAAGTGAATAATAACATAGGGTAGAGTCCGTTGGCAAAACATCACAGCAAGTCACTCCCCTGTTTGCTGCTGCCTTGTGAAAATATTCATGACCTTAGCCAGGTCCCCAGTCTTCCTGATGTTTTATTTGCTTCATTCATACAGACTACAAAATCCCTTATTTTGCCACTGTGTCTTTCGGAAGCGTCTTTCTGACCTTCCCAAGTTTGCAAATGACTCCTCCATGTAAATGAAATGGTAATCACCAAACTGTTTATTACCCAACAAATGAGAAATTCAGTTACATCTAATAGTGAGTCGAGTCACGGTTGGTATTTAAAGCTTCCCTTTGTGTGTTTGTCTGTTGTAAACCAGTGTATATTCCAACAGAGGATGCTTCAAGGTTACATTAGACTGTTTTTGCCCTATTTGAGTTCTTTAGTTCCGAGTTTTTCATTTGTGTAATGACTCACCCCTACGGTTTTCAGTGAACTTGGAAAAAATGGCATCCTATTTTGTCTTGTTCACCAATTTGATACATTACTCTATTACAGCCACAAAGAGATACAGTTCTGTCAAAATCTGCTTTGCTCTACAAAAACAGACCCTGACCCAGAGGTATCACAGTCATAAAAAGATTTCGAGACAGGCTGCAGCACATTTATCTCTATGGCTTGGCTCGGAAAGAACACGCAATTTTCCAGCATCTTCTCCTTTCTTTTTATACGGATCACGACTGAAAAAGGCCAGGTGCCCCTCCAAACGTAGCCTGCGGATACGTGACACTGCTCCTGCTGTGTTTGGATTAGCTTGCACGGATTGGCTGGGAATTTTGGTGCGTTCAGTTACAATGACAGGGTTATTTTTTTTCCTAAATAACAAGAATAGAAGACAACTGACAGGACGAAGTGGGGAAATAACTGTACGGAGAAATAATATCTGTTAAATAAGGTGTTTTTTTTGTTTCTCAGAAATGTTTATCAAATGAAAGTACTGAAATACATGCTAAGAAATGGGTTACGTGTTGTGTGTGGGCTCCCAAATTTATTGATCCCTGTACTAATGCCACAACTGATTTTCATCTTGGAGGATCATCTAAGGAAACACCGATGGATTTAATATAAATGATGGCTTATATGGAGACTGCTGAAATCACGAGCTCTCTAGTTGTTTTTTTTTTTTAATTTTTAAATCAAGATCAAAGGCACTTAAATAAAGATATGCTTTCATTCAGTCAGGAATTATGGCATGCTGCAAAAAATATTGGGTGAAGTTCTAGGATTCCTGTGTCTTGCTGGGATTCAGAGTATCTAATACCCCTAATGAGAGTGGGAGGTGTCCCTGCCCATGGCAGAGGGGTTGGAACTCGATGATCTTCAAGGTCCCTTCACCCCTCAACCATTGTATGATTCTAAGACAGCCTATGCTTGAAAGGCATAAATTAAGAAAACTGCGTGAAGGCAGGTTAAGAAAATGGTTATTCCTGGGAAGAAGCCAGTCTGCACGAGGAGCAACGTGGTTGGATTTGGGTGGGCTAATTATCAAATTAATGATTGTGTGGGCATGCCTGAAAACTGTAGCAACTGAAATTGCTGTAGTTGCAACTGCACAGCTGTCTGTTTGGTAAATAATGCCCTGGGATTTCTTGATATTACTGCTATTGCTCGCACTTTCAATTACTAGTCTGTTTATGCACATATGGAAGATGCAGACAATTTTTCCTATCAAGAAAGCTTCCTTTTAAATATGACCTTGCACGGGATTTATCAGCACAGGTTACAGGAAAAAATTTTGATTAATATTAGAATCTGTGTGTCCTGCCTATCTTCTTGAAACAGCACAGCATCGCAGGACTATTTTTCAAATATTATTCCATGCATGGTACATACATTCTTTTTTTTGGTTGCGATGTAAAGTCTGTTTTTTGATAATATGAATCACGGGGAAAGAAAAATTAAGATGCTTTGCTACTTTTTGATTATTCACGCTCTACAAGGATTTCATGGCTAATTTATGCCGCAGTGTGGCTGTTCTATGGAGAATGGCTTTCTGTGCCTATCACAGCAAGCTTAGCGGCTCTGGTCTGACCTTATTCTTCAGAGGAAGAGGTAACAAAGGATTTTAGTATTTGAAAGGACAATAGAGAAGAGGGGATATTTATTCACATGCATTATTCAAAGCAGAAAAGAACAATTGCAGCCCGACTCTCCTGTGCCCTGAACCATTACTGCGTTCAGATACCTTCAGAGGCAAAATGAGTGTAAAATATTTTGATTGTAGAGCACTGTCCACCTCTTCACTACTGTTGCCCTACCAGAAGTAGGTCTGACTGATCACCTGGCCGGTGGGAAAGGAAGACATTAAATGGGAAACAAGAAGGCAAGGGCTATACTGATCCTGCATAGTTATATAAATACTTTTTTGCTTTTTCCAGCTGAGACTCAGCAGTGTGCCCGGCATGCAAACCACGTTGCGATAGCAGGGACTACTTTGAGAGGTCTGCAATGATGTTCAGAAACCTGCTCTTACGTTTAGCTGAAAGCATCTTCCTCCTGCTCTCGCTACGTGCGATTAGGTCAGGAGTGTAATGAACCAGTGTGGTGACTGTTGCCTAAAATTCTAATTAAACTTAGCAAGTCTGAGTGTGATATGAATATTTGCAGATCCTGTTTTAGGAAAAACCCTGAAATACAAATAATGGGAGTCCCTAGAAGGAAAGGCTTAGGTTTGGAACAAGTCGGAGTGATGTTGTACAGACGAGTGTGTGTGTGAGTGGATGAGGGTATAATATACATAGGCCTTTTGTGCACCTTTGAACTTCCTAATTTGTAAGACGCTCAAGACATCTGGTATTTACAGACAATTATCACCAGAAATGTGTCAGGTGTATAGTGGCACCAGAGATGGGCTTGGAAACCTCACCGTTGTGTTAGTGTGGGATAAAACAACCCATCGTGTCTGAAAAAGGGAGGAGGGCAAATTCTCAGCCACTGTGGTGTTCTGCACATCACCAGATCTGCATCATTAATTTTTGCTTGAACTTGCTAAACAGCGCGACCTGGTTTAATCTAATACAATGACTTCTTTCTTGTGCCTTTTTTTTTTTTCATATTTTCCTGAAATAGCACAAGATTTCTCAGAGTGGTAGATTGGAGTAGTGACATTAGTAGTGATGTTGAACTCAGTTATTTGTGAAAATCAAGTATTTGAGTTTGAAGATGCTGCTGTGACAAATACCCTGGGAACTTTACTATCATTTGTCTAAATCAATGAAGGCACACATATTTTGTTACCAAGATCATTAGAGCTGTAGGAAACCAAGTGAAGAAAGCTGTCTTTCAGATAAGTGTATAAAAAAAAACCTGCATGCATAAGCATATTTTTGGGGTTTGCAAAACTGTGCCAGAAATCTGAGACTGACAAACGTTCTGCTTTCTAACTGTGCTGGAAGAGCTGAGGTTGGGCTCCTTTTTCCTTCGCACTCCTGCAGTTCTCCTCGTGCTTTGCATACGTTTTGTAGTGTACCAATATTGTCATTCTCTGACAGATTATGCGTATGAATGAGACGAGATCTGCGAGAGAAGCAATATCGGATATGGTTGGAAAAAACAAATTTTTGCAAGTACCAGGTTGAATTTAAAAGAAATGAGCCTGTGAAAGCTCTTTCTCCATCTATCAATCAGCATAACAAAATATGCTACCTCATCCTACAAAACTCCCCATTTAATCAAGTTTCTGTGCCTATTGGAATTTTTAAGATAATCTGTTTAAAAAAAAAAAAGGCAAACTGCAGTAAATATGTACATAAAAGTCTGAGATATCACTATGTCGATCTCAGTGGGCTGTAATGGTTTTGTGTGACAGATAGCTTCGAATTACATGGCAGGTGTAGGTGTATTACCGACTCTATATACCTTCCGTAAATACGTGGGGGGAGAGGAGTCACTCTGCCCATCCCAGCTTCCAGAGGGGTATTGTGATGTATTTTCTGCATTATCCTTGTTTTACTGGTATAGCATAACGACTTGGGGGGAGGCTGGGGTGTAATATTAACTTTGTCCTGAAAGTTTTTAATTTGAGGTGCTTGCATGTGTTTATCTGAACTATATAGCTTAGATAAAGTGCCCTAATGTCTCTGCTGGCTGGTAGAGCTCGTAGCAGGAAGTCTGGGTTTTGGTAGTATTTTAGTTTTTTATAGAAAAATAAGAAAATGTGTAAGAGTACTCCTGATTAAGGTACACCCAAGGATGAACCAAGTCTACCAAATGCAGAGGGATGTGTACACCACCGTACTCTGGTGGCTCAGCTCAGTGGAATATCACTTGTGGGAAGAACTTGAGTTTAGCTAATGCGTCTCTTCCTTTCTGATTCAGTTTTGGCTCAGGGCAACAAAAAGGAGGGTAAAATGAGAGAGAGAATAAAACTGCCTCTAATGTGCTGCTGTCTGATCTGCAGGTGGTGGTGAAAATACCTAAGGTATATGGTGAGAAGGGGCCTGCCTTCCGAATTATTTTTTTCCTTTCCCTTTTTCCTTTGAGTAAGGTTTAGTTAACTTAGGGCATGAGAAGCAAAGGCACGATACAAGGAGCAATTCTAAACAAAAAATAACCCCTTATTAAGTCCTCTGACTTAAGAGAGTACGTAGAAATGTGAAGGAGGTGACCTCTTCTCCCTCCCCCTGCACCCACCCAAATGTTTTCATGGTGGGCTTTCTATATAAGCCCAGTATTGGGAGAAGAAAAAAATTTTGTTGTTGTTTATAACTAGCTGCTAGCTGTCACGGCTAATCAATATGAACAACCTCTAATCAATCTAGCCCCGATACAGGGGAAGAATTGAGTTTTCAATCTTTTCGTATAGTCAAAACCCGCCAAAGCAATTGGATTCTGTGATGGCAGCAGATTGAATTTCTTATCAGGGCCAGACAAGATAGTTTTCCTGCCTTCCAGAATGATGTAGAAACTAGCGTGTCCTGTTTTTATAGATTATGATTATTTTAAAAGCTTACACAGCCTTCCACTCTGCTTACTTCTATGTGTTATACGAAAACAAAAGGATTGTGCATCTTTGTATGGAGTTCCCTGTATGAATAGCTTCTGGTGCTGCTGCTGATTTATGTGAAGTGCTTATTCCCTATTATTAAGTGAAGAATAAGCAAAATAATTCTCTTAAAACTTTACTGAAAAATTAGGTATAATTCCACAAAGCGCTCTTAAAAAGAGAACTGACGTACATGACTCATTCAGGTAATTTAGAGGTTACTGTGGGGATCCCTTTTTCCTGCAATTATTTGTCCCGAATATCTGGATCTCGGTTTTTCTTTTGAGACTGCAAAAGAAGGTAAAATTCTTCATTTAAATAAAACATAAAGCTTTTTGTTTGGGGTATCTCAATTTTTAATTCACATCTTTTTCCAGCCATAAAGCTTCCATATTATTTTTGTATCACTTTTCTCTCTCTGACTTGGATGAGCTGGTGGAGGAGAGGTTGGCACACAAAGTAAATGCAGCAAGGGCAGTATTCTGCGGGGTAGGGGTACAGCTGTTGAGTCCAATGTCAGAACTTTTAAACTCGTTTTCTCTTTGAATTGAAAACCAATGGGACTGTCTCATTGGTTGTACAAAGGTAAATTTGATTTGATTTATTTATTTATTCTGAAACTGGCTCAATCTCAACAGCAGTAGTCGTTCTTAAAGTCCCTCCAGCGGTCAGTGACATGGGAGTGGGTGGCTCTGGGCAGCCTGAAGGGTCACTTGCTCACAACAGAAACGTTCTTCTAATTTTTTGCTGTGGAAATCCTGAGGCACAGAGCAAATAATCAGCAGAGATGGGAGCACAATAAAGAGCTCCAGAGTCTCAGGCATGTGTTTCAACCACTAAATCATTTCTCCTGCAGGAAGCTGAGAAAAGTTTGGTCCTTCCATTTGGTACCCAAGCTGTATTCTCCCTGTCCTCCCTACTCTCTTATCACCTTGCTACAACATACCTTCAGCATTCGTGCTTCTCCATACCCCTGTCACTTTTATCCTCTTCTCCTTCCACGTATTAGCTGATGCCTTGTTCTTTGCAGCACCCAGCTATCCCCAGTGCACCCCAGCAGCGGCGCAAGGTGCTGCCGTTAGGATGCTTAGCCTTCCTTTGAATCCCTGGGTTGGCTTCATTTTCCACCATGGTCAGAGGGCTGTTTCTTTTCCATCCATCATAGCCCTTCATAACCCTCATACTTGCCTCTGTTATTATCTCTCTCTCTCTTTGTTCAGTGATGTGAGCCTCATCCGAAGCTTGCTTGGATTCTCACCTATATGCCATCTTATCTCTCACATCTCTATCCTGTAAATATTCAAATCCCTCCCGATCAGTTACTCTGCTGGATACTTATGAGGCTGCAAAAATTCAGAGAGAATCTATAGAGCCAATTTTTGGTTTGTTTCTTTTTTGTTTTAGATTTGTCTTATTAGGGCCACTTTTTTTTTTCCCCCTACCCTGTTCTTCTCCTTTATCTCTCTCTCTGTGTTTATGACTTCTAAGTTTATTATTTTTTAGCTCCTGGCTTCTGCTGGTCTTTCCAATCCTCCTTTCATTTGGAAGCAGAAACACCTTCCAGTCAAATAATACTGAGAATAAAACCAGCTCCTATGACTTCTTGAAAAGATAAAGGTTTGGCAATTGACAGGCCGTCTTAATTTGTAGTTCAAGGGTGAATGGATATATCGTAAGTACATTTGAACTTCATTTTTTTCCTCAAAGAACAGTGGCGAGAAGAGATGTGCTATAAGTCAGGCTGAAGCTAAAAACATGAAGTGCCTGGAGGAAATATTTGTAAATATCCCTCATTTCCAGGCGGCTTTGAAACTGAGTCATTCGGGGTGCCTGGAGCCCCAGACTGACTGTCACTAATCTTCTAGCCTTTGTCTCCAAATAATTTGAACTCTCCTAGTCTGGTTTGCTTTAAGCTGGAGCTCTTAATGCTCCCTTGGGATCGTATGTAGTGCATTTTCCTTATCTGCGCAAGATGCTTTCTAGGTGCAGCCTTTTACTCAGGGCTTCAACTTGTCGGTCTAGTGTGGGTTGGTTTTTCCCCCTCTGCCATCTGTACCCTTAAAAAGACCAAATGCTTCTGTAATTATTCAGTCTTTTAAATTATTAATTATTTTTAAAGACTAATGTAGTGGCAGTGTGTGTTTATCCCTGTATCTGCTTTCTGTATGTGTGTGTATATATATGAATATATATTTTTAAAAAGTGGATGAGGCGTACCAGCGACACCGTACGTAGAAGGAACATCAGTCGAGCAGGTTGAGTGTTTGCTTTCTGTCCTCACACTATGGTTCCTGCAGAAATGCTTGGGTGCTTACGTGGCACCAGGGCATCGCATCACTCTCTGGTTGCTCGTTCTTTGGGCACTAACGGACCCCTTTGCAGTTGGCTCTTTTAAGTCAAGCATTGACTGTGTGCTGTTGTGGTTAACAGCCAAGGACTAAAATTCACCAGTAACTTACGCGAAGGGCCATTATCAGAAGACTCTATGGCTGTTCCTGTTTGGTTTTGTGGGTTTGTTTTTGTTTGTGTGGGGTTTTTTTTTTGTTTTTTTGTTTTTTTTTGGTATATCCAACAAAATAATTTCTGGGGACCAGTACTCAAAAATAATTGGCATGAGGTTTCAACCATGAAGATCACTTGACATAATCAAGCTCTTGATAACCTGTGGTCCCTAATAAACCCGGTGAACTGTAATTCTTAGAGACATCAAAGCGTTACACTGTCTGTGGAGCAAAACGGCTGAGAAGGGCTGAGCTGAGCAGTACGCGAGATATAACTTTTGCTGCGCTCTCAGGCATATTATGTTATTTGATTTAAAAAATAAACCATATCTTGCCGTATCTATTGAGCACTAAAAAGATACTGCCCAATTTCTTTATATTCAACAATTTCTAGAAGTCTGGACACCGTTATTAGGTACAGCCTTCTGGGAATGTCTCAGTAATGGTATGTGATGGCAATAAGAGTTTTTTGTTTGATATTCTGCTGTGAACTCATTGAAGGATTGCATTTGCTCCCATTTGCATTGTGCTAACATCTTATTTGTACTTGGCAATTCTTTATCTTGCAGTTTTTGATTTCTTAAGCTTACCTGTGATATACGTTCTTGGTTCCTCCTACCAATTTGCATTGAACCGTATTCCACATCATTTTTTACCCAAACTGAACATGTGCGATGTGAGATTTCTTGGGAAATAACCGTCTACTTACTTCTGCATCACCTACAAGGCATACAACCATGGCATTTCTATCCTTTTCCATAGGATCCATAAAGATAATGAAAGTACTATTTCAAGAATAGATTTCTGAGGGACCTTCTTTAGAAAAGCCTTGATTCAATTATACTTTGACATTTTCCGCTTCCATTTTTTGTTAATCTATCAATTAACTGTTTATTAATGAATGTAATAATAATAACAACAATTTCAGTCGGCATTTATTACAGTGCCAAAATTATTGTTGTACAAGACCGGATTTATGAGCACATTAAGACACTTATCTCCACAATAAACACTGATTCTGCATCAGAACAGCTCTGAAATTAAGACTGAATGGGTATTCTTTACTGATTAAAACAACCCCTTGGAAGCTAAGTGATTTTCTTCAAAGCTTATTTCTTCCAGAATAAGAACGGTGAAATTTCCAGTGATTGGAGGTAAAAGTAAATTAGAATGCCCTATTCTGAATTAGCTTAGCTCGGAATCAGACTTCATTTATGGCCTTAATTGCACTAATATTAATTAGTTGAAATAATATTCTTCTCTAAAATACTCTCCCATTGAGGTTACTAACTTCGCAAAATAATTTTCATCAACCAAACATATTTTAGAAGGGAGAAATCAGCTTTGTTTAACAAAGCCTGTTTGTTCTAATGTGCCACCACCTGTTTGTCCGTCCAGGAGGGATGGGGCACTCCTATCAGGAGTCATCTCTTAATGGAAAGCATTGGTGCAATTTGTTTTTAGCTTTCTGTTTACAGGATCTTTTTCTGCAGTGGGTCAAGAAAAATAAGAATGAGCATGACGTATCTGAAATACACCCCTAAATTTCGACACCTTTGGTTTAATTAATGCCAATTTTGGATTGGTCTGCATACGCTTGATGCTGGTGATGCTTGCAAACGCATTAAGATGCTTTGGCCCAGACCCACTCTTAAGGTGGTGTCTCTAAAAGGTACCCAAGTGAGGGATGATCGCAACCTCCCAGACCTGTAGAGGAATGGAATTAGATCATGACTTTCTATGCCTGCTCCTGAAATTGTTTCATAAAGGATGAAAAAGCCTTTTGCCAAAAGCAGCTGAGTTTTTGGTTTGTTTTTTTTTTTTAAAGAAAAAAGAAAGGTGTAAAGTTGCAGAAAAATGATTTTGAAAATTCTCATAAACATCTGAGTGCTTCATTTTTTTGAAATCTGATAACATGCCTCGTTCCTTTTAAAATCTTACTAAATAAATTCTAGGGTTGAAGATAAATGATAAAATACTGACTAAAACTGGCCTTCCACTTGACTTTTTTTGATGTTTTCTTCAGCTCCAGGTGATTTTTTTTTTTTTCCCCCCTGTTTAATGGCAGAGGATTATAACTGAATGAAAAAAAACCATCCAGGCAAATTGATCTGGTGCCTTTCAGGCTTTCAGTGAAACTGCTTCTTCTGACAGAGCTGGCTAAGAGCCTGGGGAAACGCTAATGAAAATTCATCGTACAAAAAGTAGATCCACTGCAGTAGTTTATATGTATTATGGAGTATACTCTCTCTCTTTTTTCTTTTTTTTTTTAATTTTATTGGGAAAGAGCCTGCTGCTAGGGGCCTGGATAAATCAAAGGCAGGCAGGATTGAGAGGTAACTGTTGAGAGCTGTTGGATCGCTGTGGCAGTAGAGATGTTGGGTTCCACTCTGCGTGTGCTCTTTGGAGCCCGAGAAGTTGCTTCTGGGTATCGATCGGTGATCGATGTCATTATTCATTAGCAGTAATATAACTGAAATGTTACGTTTTCTTTAAAAATAGGGAAGCTGCTGATCGATCTGTCTTACTGCATGGGCTTCCAAATGTCTTCTGTTTCTAATAAGGAGTGTGATGCTTTGCTATGGGATCATTACAACACAAATAAAAATAGGGCGGTTTTCCCCAATAAAATAGAATGAGTCGGTCTGTCCAAACTAGCAGCTTTTTCTTATTCATTTATTTTTTTAAATTAAAAAAAAGTATTTATTTCTCCCTACGCATCGTCACAGGCACTATTTGAAATATGTTACTGGGCCATTCTTATGCTAAGAAAGTATAATACAAATGCCTTCACTTATTCAATGCATTATAATATCTGTACTGACATTAAATTGTAGTAAAGTACAATTTTACAAAATATAAAAGTACAAAGTGAGGGCAGGTGTGCTTGTAATCGTATTTCAAGCTGAAAATTACTTTGGGAATGTAAATTACATAAAGAAAAACATTAATACACTTTCTACGTTTGGGAAAATCAGCAATGGTAAATGGGTGAATTTGTAATTTTGGGGAAGTTTCAGTAAACAGACTTAACTTTTAGGTGAACCATATTGGATTATGATAACCAAGTTTATGACAAAGTGGCATTAACGTCATGTTCTCTTAAAATGTTATTGAAGAGCAGCTGATGGAGAACTCCTCATAGTCACCTAATCTTTATTCATGTCTTTTTTTGAAACACACTGTGCTGAGCATAAAGGTCAGCTTTATCTGCTTTGAAATGATTGAAATTCAATTAAATACGGTGTTATAATCAGAAGAAGAACAAGATGTACTTTCTTCTTTCTGGGATCCCATCCTATTTCTAAAAAAGAACATAGCTTGCAGCACAAATAACTAAATGAATAACTTTGTTGCCTTTTTTTTTTTTAATTAAAATTCTTTACACGGTGGTTTGGGAGGTTTAACTTCTGAGACTTGCACAACAAATATATAGTCCGTGGGACCACAGCAGATGAAGGTGGCTGGACGAGTCCTCTCGCACAGTGGAGCTGGGATGAGCTCTCTTGGCTTATAACCAAACTTCTTCATCCCACTGATTTCTTTCAATTATTACTGTAAGAGAAAATAGTTGTAAGCAAACCAAAGCAGTTCAACAAAGAAAGTGTCTTGGCAGCGAAACCCCCGTGAAAGAAGTAGTTCAGAGCAGGTTAGTAATTTGTTCTGCCCCAAAGAATTAAAAGGAATAAAACAGGTGCTTTCTGTGAGAAACTGTGAGCATCTGGGCATTTTTAAGAACCAAATATATAACTTCAAGATTAGAGATGGGATTTCTGTTTCAGCACTATCTAAATGAAGTAATATTTTTGTAGTTTTGCTGACATTGTAAATATTAAGTAGGCACATGTGATTCTGTTTAGACATTCTTGAAAAAGTGAATTACAGAGACTGCAAATATTGTATTAATTGGAGCGCTCTGATAAATAGTCATTGAAATAGGCTACTGGGGCATTCTTATACTAAGAAAGTAAAATACAAACCCCTTCACCTATTTGATGCATTATAATATCTGTACTGTCATTAAATTGTAATAAAGAACAGTTTTACAAAATATAAAAGTACAAAGTGAGAGCAGGTGATAAATTTCTGACAAGTCGAGGTCAACACTGTTTCTGAAAATTATTGTAAAAGTGATTACAAATATTCAAAAAATCACATAGCAACTTTCCTAATACTGATGACTTTTTTTTTTTAAATCACGTTAAAGCAAATTATCCAATAGAAGTTTTAGTATTTACAGGATTATTCCCACTTGTGGTATACACAGCTGTTTTGTTGGAGGAGACATCCAATTAATGTTCATATATACTACTGCGTTACTTTATACACAGTATCAGGAATCGGAGTAAGATAGGGTTAATTTTTGGTCTGTCTTTTTTTTTTTTTAATACATTTACTTCAGATGCCAGCTGGAGCTGAGGTTGTTCAGGAAGGTAGGAGAGAAGAGAAAGTTCTGGCCTTTGGGGAAAATTAGTAATCATTTTTATAAGAATGGCCCTTATTTTAACTATACCTTTTATTTTTTATTTGATTTAATTTTCAGTTCTGAACAAATACCAGAAAGCAAACTGCTATTGGAAAAAACACTGTAGACATGGCTACCAAACACTGTAGGGATTCAGACCTCCTTTGTGAATGATATTCATATTCCACCCCAAACATTCCTCTTTCCTCACTCAGCGTTCTTATTTTAAGCATAACTTATGATGATGAGGTAAAACTAATTATAGAGAAAGATGCTGGAGTTGTTAATATTGAAAAGCTACAAGCTCATGCAGGAAGAGTCCTCATTGTATTTCCAGATAAGACCTTCCCTGGAAGGTAATAACCTTGAAATTACCCTAGAGGAAAGAATACCACCTTGGTAACCAAACGTAAGTAAAATTTTGCAGTCCAATATCTGGATTCAGGAAAAGAGGTGGAAGTAGCAACAGATGTGTAATAACAATATCCTTCTATTGGGCATAGAAGAGACACAAAAATTACTGTCTGGAACAAGGCAGCAATCCCAAACTGCTTTGTGATGTCCAGTCCAGTCGTAAAGACAAAACACCAGCTTTAGGATGGACAAATTTTTATAACACAGAGGTGAAGAAGAAATTCAGGAGATTTTTCACTGAGGAATATAAGTAATATTACATTTTTTCTTTTGGTGTCTTGGTCATTGAATAGTTTAATTTTTTTTTTACATGAAAACACTTGTTCTTAATAAATGAAGTCATACTGCTTAAAAGTAAAAATAAAAGTGCTCTGAATTAAATATGGAGAAGAAATTGAACACAGTATATGCAAAAAATACAGTGATCAGAGTTCTTTATTAGTCTGGCAACTAAAGAAAATAGATATTTCTGTGGTTTAAAAAAAAAAAAAAGAGAAAGTAAAAGAAAAAAAGCTTTGAGAACTGTGGAAAAACCCAAGCAAAAGAGACATTTCTTCTTGTCTTGAGACTTTTTAATCTTCAAACACTTTGGCTTGAAAAAGTTTTCTCCCTTGTGACAAGCAGGCAGACAAGCACCAGAGCAGCGGCTGTGTTGGCCTAATGAAAACTGAAGCGCGGCTGCATTTACAGTACATTGAGAACTGCCGAGAAATTAATGCAGAGATCGTACAGGGCGTTGCTGAAGCACCAGAGAGGCGCTCTGGGGAGCAGCAATCAGCTACTCGGCGTTAACCTCCCTGCAGAAGAATCATAGAATGGTTTAGGTTGGAAAGAACCTTGAAGATCATCGAGTTCCAACACCCTGCCATAGGCAGGGACACCTCCCACTAGACCAGGTTGCCCAAGGCCACGTCCAGCCTGGCCTTGAACACCTCCAGGGATGGGGCCTCAACA
>VUYV01000292.1:205378-245710 GCA_008711295.1 Anarhynchus alexandrinus | reverse complement strand
CCCAGCTCTCCTGTAGGCCCCCTGTAGGTACTGGAAGGCCGCAATAAGATCTCCCTGGAGCCTTCTCTTCTCCAGGCTGAACAGCCCCAACTCTTTCAACCTCTCCTCATAGGAGAGGTGCTGCATCCTCGTGGCCCTCCTCTGGACACGCTCCAGCAGGTCCATGTCCTTCTTATGTTGGGGGCTCCAGAGCTGGATGCAGTACTCCAGGTGGGAGAAAAAAGTGTTCTGCATTTGAAGACACTAATGTTCATCTCAGTGCTCCTGTGCGAGAGAGGTAGAGAAGGCGGCAGTGGATTTGGGATCGCTGCCCTGCCGCCGCCACCACCACCACAGCAGCAGGATGAAGTGGAGAATCTGAAGGAGAAAGGAAATAAAGCCCCAAACCCGCAGCAGTGAAGATGTAAAGGAGCCTGTGGTCTCGCTGCAGCCCTTGCCCGGAGGGAGCGGGTGGGAGGGAGGCAGGGATGCAGCCGTGATGCGCTGTGCCCCTTCCGGAGCGAGGTCTGTGAAGTCAAAGGACCAAGTTTTTCCAACTTTTGCAATGAGCCCTGTGCCAGTCTTGGTTCACTTGTACCTCTGTGGGCTGGTACAATTAAATATCTGCATAATATCTTCCTAATAAAAGGAAATTACTCAAGCTGGACAGCTAGCATTTCAAACTTGAATAAATCTTGTATGCTTTATACATAATAATTCAGCAACACGGCTTTTGAAATGAAGGTGTTAGATAAATTGGAGATAATGGGACAATCTAGATGTTGCGGAATACCCATAACAGCTTTCTGAAATTTGGTATTAGTATCTTGACAATGAGTATTTGGGTTCTACTCTTTATAAATAACCAGGATGTGAAAAAAAGTGTCTAAATGGGTTGGCGTCTTCGGAAAAACATTTATATTTATGTAATCGCTCTCAGACATGTAAGACGTGAACTCAATATACACTTTAATTTTCTCTGTATCTCTTATATTCATCCATCAGAAGGAAACAGCCTCTCCGCCCACCTCCGATGTCTGCTCTGAAGTGTAAGAGACCCATTTGCGCGCCGTAGAGGTGTATTTATTTGTGCTTCTCTGACAACTTTGCAAACAGTCGGTGTTCTCTGGGTCGCTCCCCGGGGGAGCCGGCGGGTGATGAGGAGAGCAGCGCTTCGCTGGTGGGGAGAGCGAGGCAGAGGCCGGTGAAGCACCCTGCGTGGCGTCGCACAGGGGCTTTCTGGCAGGACTGGGAATAAAACGTAGCTGTCTCCGCTCACGGATCTCTGCGGCATTTGAAACATCCGTGCCCACGCGGGAGCGTTACGCGCTAATGTGACTGACAGTTAAAATAATCCGCTGGTTTGCAGGCGAGCGTTCAAGTAATGCGCCGGTCTGATGGGTCTGAAATTTAACAAATTTAAAAGGTTTTCTATTGTATTCCCCTCCCCAAGGCTCTCAGACTCAGTCTTCTATTTCCAATTTACTACTTCAAACTTCTGTTGAAAGCAGCATAGATTTTTATTATGAATGAACAGTTCTGGGGATTGAGAGCAGCCTTTGGAATGTTTCCGCCTGTATTAACTTAATGGACGATATTTCTGACTGTGGTTCCTGAAAAAGGACATTGCATGTTTGATTAAATTTTATGAGGGAATTGCAAAATACCTTCCATGATATATTGCTTAAAAAAAAAAAACAGACAAATCAGAGTGAAGTGGACTGAGTGGGATATATTCTTCACTCTGCCTGAAATGGGTTGGGAGAAAAAAAAAATAGGGGGGTGGATGGAGGATCTTCCATATGAGCGCCAGACCTTGGCCCGTTTGCTGTAGAGAAGATAAGAGCGGTTTCCGGTTTGAGGTCTTTTTGTTTCTAACTGCTCAGGTTTGGGGATCCCTGATGTACCCTTCAGACTCTCCAGAGCAACATCTGTGCACAGCTGGCTGGTTAAATGGGCTTTTCCTTTGCTTTGCCGGCTGAGCAGCGAAGAAGCCATCGTAGGGCGAGTAGCTGGTCCATCAATTCATCACATCTTTACTGGATTCTGCACCTTGAGTTTTTAGAGACATGTTAATGTTAATGATCTGCCATTTTTCATTATGATAAATGAAAACCCTCTGCACAGAGAGCTTGTCTGAAGAGCGGGTCTGTGAATGAAAGCATCACTTCAGTGTTTCACATTTATTCTCCCACACTGATTGCCAGGCAAAATCTATTCGATTTCCGTACAAAAAATATGACTTTGTGTTTTAACTGTGAGCTTCACCTGAATCTGGGAATCAATCCCCAGACTATTGGCGTTATGGATTAATGATGACAGTAAGGACTGTGGCAGAAGCATTGGTAATTCTGATAATCGCATTAAAAAGAGAGGGGGCCAGCTTGTTCTTCTTCAGCCAGGCTGGCTCTGCAGAGCAGACAGCAGGAAGAGCTCATTTGCTGTTTTCTCTAAAGTAATTACAGCAGGAGTAGAAAATAATAGATTCAAGTGTGTGTGTATATATATATATATACACACACACATATATATATGTAATTTTCTTTCTATTCACAAATTGCAGTTTGTATTTTGGGGGGTGTTTTTTGTTTGGTGGTTTGGGTTTTTTTGGCGTGGGTTGTTCGTTGTTTTTGGGTTTTTTTTAAGATAACTTCCACATAATTTGACTGATTCTTGCTTTGTTGACATGACCTTAGAATGAGGTTTTTACATAGAGAAAATTCCTCTGCACCTAGTTAAGATGTCTTTTTTTGCAAGCATGCACACTGCAATTTGATATAAACTGCTCCAGAGGAGGAGCTGAGATGATCCTGATCCAGAAAAGCAGAGGAGCACGTGCCTGAGCTGGTGCTGGTAGTCATAATGTTGACTATGACTTGGAGCTGAAATGAATTATTTTGTTGAGCAAAGGTCTGTGAGAGTGTTTTATAATACTATTTGCAGCTGCGGGGCTGTTATCACATTGTATGGAAAATAGGTATGTGGGTATCAGACAGGTCGGAATCCAGTCAACGCTCTTTAATGTACTGGGCAATACTGTGCAGTTATTTTTCAACACATGACTACACCTTGCTACTCTTTTGAAGCACTTTGAAGCCCTCTTTGAAGAACTTGTTCCAAAAAGCAGTGATCAAAGGGAAAAACCTGTGTGAATGTTAAAAATACTGGTCTGGGTGTTAGGAGAGCGGAGTTCTTTTCATACCGATACTCTCCTTCACTTTTTCTTTCCTGAATGCAAAGTTCACTCTCCTCTGTGAACCATTTAGCCACCTGTGGGTGAAAAGTGCTTTTTCAAGGGCTCACAAGTTAAGACTGCTGGAAAACTATGCAGAATTTACGGTTTCAAATATAATGCATGTCTATAAGATACATTTCCCCAAATTTTGGAACTAGTAAAATCTGTGATATTCACAGGCATCTGAAACTCAGCCATAATCTTTTCTCAACTCTGCGAAGGGGGAGATGGATGTACAGAGAACTGGAAGTGATTTCCTGACATGATGCTTCAGGGGCCTGACATCCTGAAATTAGATAGATTTTTTTTCCTGTTAGGTATATCAGAATTAGGATCAGTGTTTATCACTGGATTTAACAAAATCTATAGACGGAAGTTCAATTCGTGGCTCTTGAGGTATCTGACTACAAGGTAAGCTTTCGTCCACCTGTGTTAGCCAAGTAGTTTGACTGGAAAAATCCTCAAATGATGCTGACGGTGCAGCAGAGCCTCATTGCAATGGGCTGCTTCAAGGACTCGAGTAAATTGCTCTGTTGTACTCTGCTGTGATGGCTTGCCCTCTTATTAGCTTTGTCGCTTCACCTTGATTTGTTTCTGAGTTTCTGTCTGCAGTTAAAATCAATAGACTTTTTTCTCCTTAGCTTTCAAAACATCATAAATAAAATTCATCTCTTAAAATAGATGCCCTGTGTTTTCTGAAATAACACCACAACAGTACAGGGGGGAAAAAAACTGGAATGCTAGTAGCTGCTTGAAGTTTAAATATCCGTATTCGGTCTCCTTTTCTCTCATTCAATGCTTGTTTATAAAACCTTGTTTTACAGGCTAAGCGCTTAATCTTTGTGGGTTTTTTTTTGGTGGTTCTTCTTCTGTCCACGTTCATCATATCATTTGTCCAGTCATGGTTTCAATAATCTCGCATTCATCACATCCTGCTCACAGCATAGAATTACAGTCTGCAGTTGTAATACGAATAAAAATGTGCTGCTTGCCTGTAGCAGGTATCTCTGCAACAGCTAGCTAAGCATTTGTGTCTCCATGCCACGAATAAACTGATTTGGCAAAGATGACACTTCGATTTATTGGCAGAATTGAGAAGAAAAGAAAAAAAGGAAAGAAGGAAAAGAAAAAAAAACCAACCCCAAACNNNGAGCAACCTGGGCTGGTGGGAGGTGTCCCTGCCCATGGCAGGGAGATTGGAACGAGATGATCTTTAAGGCCCCTTCCAACCTAAATCATTCTATGATTCTATGACTGTAGTAGTTGGTTTTAAGCAGATCCAGTGGAAAATTCTAAGTGTTGGTGTAGGTTGGACCAGGTATGGGCTTTTGAAGTGACTCTTATAGTTGTCCCTATTGCTGTGCTGTGCTCTGTGTCTCGAGGCACACCTCCTGTACCCCAGCCACAAACAGGCTGTCGAGGGCACCAGGTTGGAGCTCAGTTGAGGTAACTCCCTACAATGTAGATATTGTGGATGTCAGTCCCTCCATATCAGCTGCTACATGTGCCGTTTGCTAATGTAGACGTAGATTTAGTCTTTATGACACCAGATGATCTCAGTTTTGTTGTTATTTGGTTTTTGCAGCAGTGCCTGCTGACATGGAGGCATAACCTCAATAGTTTCTTGAGGTACAGCAGATTTTAAGCTTTCTTAGCTATAATACTTTTGAAATGTAAAGCGTGCTTTTGGTCGTATGGCTAAACTGGTGGCCTTTGCATTAGAAGGTACGATTCTGGAGGTTGTCACTGAAATTGGAAGTTGATTTGAAGAGGTGACAGCACCTCCTTTGCTGACCCATCAGACTTCGTTTCTGTTCCTGCTGTACCAAGGTTGCATTTCAGGTGTCCAGTCCTCTCAGGAGCCTGGCTCACTGAAGAATGGCATCTCTTAGCATGCAGTCATAGACCCGACCAGCCAAAGGGAGGGACATGGTCCCACCAGGAAATATGATGCATAGGGAGAAAAGATTCCATGTTAGGTTACTTCTGTAGAGTATGCCTTTTTTAAGAGAAAAAATACTGGTTGGAAACAAAACATGATGTTTTTTCTTGATTGAAGAAATGGAACAGAAGTATCAAGATCTTATACCATTGAAATGCAAAATAAACTCTTCTTAAAAGCAAAAATTTCTGGAGTTTAGTGTTCCTGATAAAATATTTAAAACTGCACATTAAAAAACCAACAGCAAACCCCCAGAAAACCAACCAAACTAAAAGCAAACAAACCCAAAAGAGTAAGAATTTACCACAGCAGGGAAGCTTTGATTTATGATTTTTCTCTCTCTCTTTTTTTTTTTCCAGTGATTGTGCAAGATAAAGCTACCAAAAGGTAATGTTAAGTATATGGAGGAAAAGTTTCATTTACTGGTGTTCTTGAGACCACAAAGGACCAATCTGACAGCTTTATTTGCTCTAAGTAAAAATAAGTAGTAGATAAATTCTTAAAAATAGTAAATGAAACCGTTTGCTTATTTTAATTAGATAGTTAAAGATGTGTAAAATCTTCTTCTCTGAGGAGATCGGCATCTACTTAACTTCAGAGAATCCTTCTTAAGTAAAATGAGTCCTTAATTAGCAGTGCAAGGAGTCTAAATAATCATCAGGCAACTACTTCAGGCCTTAAATCCCAACTTGATGACGCTTTGATCCACAGTAAATATTTAAATAAATGTTGACATAGATACTCATTGTCCACTCCTGAGAAAAAAATTAAGGAGCTCAATGCGTAATAGCAAAGCTGAAATGCGGTGGGGTTGCCTGTAAACAAAGGTGCTTGCAGATTTTGCATTTAAGGGAAAAAAAAATCAAGATGGAGTCTAGAAAGAGGAAAAGCATAAAAGCACAGTGCAGCCGTACACAATGTACCCCTTTTCTCCTTCATAATATCTCTAAACACCCCAAAAATAGAAATTAGCTTACTGACAGGACTCCATAAGGTAAGTTGAGAACCTTCATCAAATGTTTTATCGTGTATAAAAAGGGAGTTTATTGAATTTACCGTACTGCTCTGTGCTTTCCTTTCATTGCTTTCACGAAGTCCCTCTCCCTGCTATTCTATTAGTTAAGGGTGTGTTCAAGCCACTACTGAGCTTCGCTGCATTCACAAAGGTGACCCGTGAAACAATTAAAAAAAACCCTGTATGATATACTAAGCACAGTTAGAGAGAGAGGCTTGCCCAGTGCACGGAGCTTCCGGATGGCCCTATGGCTGCCGCCTTGCCCGATATTCTCATTCTTAAATGGACAGATGGCAGCAAGCGGCCTCAGAGCGCTTTGGTTTCTTCTGTTTCGGGCAACAAAAGTGATGAAATGGGGAAACAGGAGTTCACCTGTGCGGTGCAGAAGACGTTGTGGAACAGGGTTGATGCTGATGGCCTCCTCTTATCTGGCCAAGCAGATTTGTTTACAGATCTCACGTTTCCAGGCTATTTGTAAAGGTCTAACTCGGTGCCGTAGATTGCAGGCAATTCCTCCCCCATCTCACGCTTCCCCGGCGAGTCCAGGCTTCCCGTGCTTTGTGTCCAAACAACAATTACTTTCAGAGCGAAGGAGTTGCTATTACAGAAGCCGTTACAGCAGCCCACTCCCTATCTCCTTCGGAAGAGGCGTCTGGGTCACCCAGCTCTTTGTTTTGTTGTTCAGGATGACAAAATATAAAAAGTTTGAAAAGATCTCTCGGGCTGAGGTAAAGTACAGCAGCTGATGGAAACGCACAGCTGAGGAAATTGCGCCGTACCTCAGCAGAGGGCTTTTGTTACCGTTGTACAAACGCTGCTCGGAGAAGGTGCAACGTGACTTTGCCCTGAGGANCTTTCGTGGCTAAATAAAGTAATGTAAGCTTCTTTTCCCTTCGTGCTGCCAACCCTGGGGTTTTTCTTTTAAAATTTTCCCCCCCCCCCCCCAAAATGTGAGTAAGAACTGGGGGGGTGGGGGGGGAACTACTTTTAAAGTTATGGGAATTAAAAATGTTCTAATTGCTTAGCACAACAGAAACGAGGGGAAAAGAGGACTGAGTCTAAATGTGCAGCATAGTAGTAGTGATCTTTGCATAAGAAAAATCAGACATTTTTAATAATTTCATATGGACCAAGAGAACTGTGAGACCTCCATGCAGCTATGGAGGATTTTCCATAGTAAATTGCAGACTCTACTTCTGCTCAGAAGGACTTTGTGCTTTGCCCATGAGGAAATTGCCTCTTGCTTATGAAAATTCCTTTGTTTTTCAAAACCCCACTCATTCCCCAGGGATGCTCCTGGAGGAGTGGCGAATGATGCCAGTGGCAGGGCAGCATTTTGGGAGCCTACTGTGTAGCCACCCCACGTGGGAAGCACACGGTGCCCCAAGAGTGGTCTTCACAGCTGCTTTGAGCCCAGCAGAAATGTCTTCTGCCTTCCCCCAAGGGCTGTCTGCTGGTGGTTTCCTCTTAGCAAGGTTGGGGTATCTCTCTGGAAGGAAAGGGGTTGTCTCACTGCATTTTTCTTGCCCTTCCACTGCAACATGTTAGTGGCTGTCTTGAAATATTTCTGTTGTTCTTTTTTGGTTTGCAACCTAGAAATAATTTGTGTGGAGGTCTCATGTGACGGCTGAGGGCCAGTGTATAGAAATGGTGTCTGGGCTGGGTACCACAGCTCTAGAAGGACCTAGGGCTGCAGCCTGTGGCTCCCCAAGGGTGGTACAAATCCCCTTGCAGGGTGGCACTGCCTCGGTGCTCACAGTAGACAGACCGCTGAAATGAGCAGTATGGGATTTGTCGAATAAAAAAGCATAAGCATTCACTGGTGTGTCGCCTGGGGGGGAATGGCATGTACATCCTGGATCAATCTAAGGATGCAAGCTGTGTTATTGTCAGCTGTCTTGTAAACGACATGGCATTATTAACCGAGGGTCTTTCCCAGCACAGGAGCCTGTGCTCATACATCTACGGTGCTTTAGACCAGAGAAAGAGAGTCATAGAATCATAGAATCATAGAATGGTTTAGGTTGGAAAGGACCTTGAAGATCATCGAGTTCCAACCCCCCTGCCATAGGCAGGGACACCTCCCACCAGACCAGGTTCCCCAAGGCCACGTCCAGCCTGGCCTTGAACACCTCCAGGGATGGGGCCTCAACAACCTCTCTGGGCAACCTGTGCCAGTGCCTCACCACCCTCAAAGTGAAAAACTTCTTCCTAATGTTCAATCTAAACCTGCCCTCTTCCAGTTTCCTGGAAATACAGAGTCCTGTATTTCTTTTGCACAATGGACCCTCTTGGCCACAGCAGACCAGCACAGGCATGCTGCTTCTCTGTAACGTTCCGAAAGGGGAGAAATAGTGTTGAAGTATGTGTTGGGCAGCGCTTCTAGAGCGCTGTGAATTAGGTGGGTAACAAAGAGAAGGGGCAGGGAGGAGAGGGAAGACAAATAAAACAGTCAGCTCCATTCAAAAGCTTGTCGAGGGATCAGACGCTGAAGATCTCAGCCCCAGTGCCGAGGAAACGTGCTGTGGATGGAGCCGTGACAGACGCATCAGATGATGATGCGGTCTTTTACCAGTGAAAGATGTTGGAAGAGTGAGCAGAACTAAAACCTGCTCTGATTGGTAATAATCCTCTAGTCGGTGCCTGGTGATGCATTTAGAGGAAGAAAAAGATTATACCACGTACTGAAAGATGTTAAAATATTACGTATTACACTGCATCATGTAATACAGTGGTGGAAAAAGGAAACCAACAAGATTTTTTTAGTTATTTACCATATCCCATTTAAATTGTTTGTGTATATATATATGCCTACATATATACAATGGTATTTTTAGCCCAGGTACTAGAAAATTACTGCTTATTGTCCAGGTAAATTACTGGGAAACAGGCTAGTTGTTAATATCTGCATTTGCTGATTAGGCTTGGATCTGCAGGCACAAAAACTTCTGTTCAGTAAAGCAGTGATATTCCAACCAAGTGTAAAGAACTGCGTAGGAAAAAATTAAGCCTTTTATTGAAAAGGATGCAAATAGTAGAGACGCTGTTACATTTACCATCAGATAATAGAGAAGGAATGTTATATGTAGTCAAAGAATATGATTGGAGAAAGTGTTGTTTAAAACAAATAAACCCCCAAAACAAAACCCCTGAAAACTGGTTCTGCATAGGTTTAAGTATGGGAGTAATTTCATGAATGAGAGTCGTTAGCTCAAATTGCATTGAAATAATGCCGCGTTCACACCAGTACAGGTTCAGAACCTTTGGCATTTGCTTCTAAATTCTGGGTCATGTGGATAATGGGGTAATGCTTCAGTTATATCAAAAGATTTTTTTTTTTTTTTTTTTCCTACAGCATTTTTTAATTCTGCAAAATGCTGTGTGGGAAGAGGGAAGCTTCACCTGAGAGCTGAGCATCTAAATGCCATCAAAGGTCTGCACATTAGTTTCTATGTTTCTTAATTTAATAGCCTTCTCCAGTACTATTTTCCATGTCGTCCGTTTTAATTAGGGATCAATAATAATGTCCCAGCAGTTTACGACTTCACTCATTTCAATTGAAGCTGATTGCTTCAAGTAGGTTCTGGGCTGTGTAGCGGGAAGGTTGCTCAGCAACTGTGATGTGCAGACAATAAAATTGCGTGGACTTGGCCATTAACCATCTTTAGGGATGAGTTTATTATTGTTCCACCCTACATTGACACTAATCTTCTGAAGCTGCCTGTGATACCTGCTGCGCTTGAGAAGATAGTCTAAATCATGGTTCCCCTGGGTTGTTTGGGCAGGTTGCTTGAGGGCACATCCTGTAAAACAAAGGGTCACTCGTTGGGACCACCAGTGAAAATGGACGCTGCCGGCAGCTCTAGCAAGGACAGGCTTAATCATAAGGGGCCTGATTCCAATCCCACTGAAAACTATTCCAGTCTCTCCACTCATGTCAATGTTGGCTTTCAGATCAAAGCTCATATTCAAAATTTTCAGTATTTGAATGCTCGAGAACTTTATTTTTGTCATCTGCAGATACAATGTTCCAGCAATGTAATGAAAGTTCATTACAAATAGCCTCGATTGGCATTATCATTTATTTTTCTTCCAAAGCACAAACCTGGGCATAATCTGATGCTGATTTCATTGTATTTAAGAAAAAAAAGAAAAGTAGAAATTCTGGTTAAAAATTCCTGTTTAAGCTCCTGATCAGTCCCAATCAGGAATCAACCTAAACCCACTTTGTCTTCTTACTTCAAAATAAGTTTTTGTTTTGAACTTTCAGCAAATGTGGGTATAGAAAAGATTTAAAGGAAATATACCATTGTCCAGAATTATTAAAAAGATGTGTGTAGTCCTTGCATTTCCAAAGAAAACAAAAGAAAAATAAAAAACCTTCAGAGATCCTTCTGTCTTGGAAAAAAATTTGTGTTGGCTCTTTTCACCACTGGGCAGAGATAGTTCCTATGGTAAGAAGATCACTTTTTAATCAAGGAAATGGAACAGTAAAACCATCTGGGATAACCCAAAGAAGGCATTAACTAGAAGACTTTAAAAATAATTTTTACTAAGACAAGTATTGACTAGGTGCTTTGGTAATTTGGTGAATTGGAAAGGTACTATTAAGTACTAAGTAGGGCACTAATGTGCCTCATTGAGATGCAGCAGACTTGAGCTTTTGCTGCTTTGAGCTGTTATTCGTGGGGTGGAACGAGCCACCAGGAAGTTTCCTTCAGGAAGAGATATTATGGATTTTCAAGATTAGTAAAGTCCTGTAGAATGAAGTGACTGTAGCTAGATATATACCATTTCTCCCCTGCCCTGGTTGGGGAAAGTCAACCAGAGAAGAAGCTAATAGCTGGACCAAAGAAGTCTTCCTCTGACTGATCCTTGGCTGGAGATCGACCTCTGTGCATGCATTCACAGGTGCGTAGTTTACAGTTGTCCTAAGCCTCTGAGTTTCTCTCTTATTTCCAGAGATGTGAAACAGGAATGCAGCTTAAGTATAAGTGGAGGATTATCTTCTGGGCTTTATTGCTGGCCATGGGCAACTCCATGGAAACCACAACTGTGTTCGTCATCTCCCTCTGTACAATGACAATGATGGGACTGTTTATCTCTTTGCTTTGTGCCCTGTGCGTGATGATGTGTCTGAGCGTCACTGGTGCGGGATTCCCGTGAAGTGCGTGATGTTCCAAGAAGCGGTGCTATGGCCGCAGTAAACGCGATGCAAAGCACGGGGCTGGTAGAGGAGGTTTTCTTGGAAGCCCTGAGGTTGGCATCACTGATACCTAGAAGTCTAGGTTAAACATCTATAAGGAAGTTTGTAATGTACCCATGAAGGTTTCAGCCAGTGAATTGTGCTGGAGAGAAGACGGCAAGAATACGTGAACAGAAATTAGAGCTTTCAGGTGTTAGGCTAGTGCTCCATAAACACTTGAGTGTTGTGTTGAAGAGTCCTTCACTTTCCATATGCCTAATACTTGTTAAAGAAAAAAGCGCCTGCTTATAAAGGTCTCTTTTACCTATTAAAGCCTCACCATATATCATCAGAAACTCACGTGGTGTACTTGACATAATTAAATTCCACGTTAAGGGCATTTTTCATTAGTTTTAGGAAAAAAAAAAACAAACCCAAAAAACAAACAACCCACCTCTATTCCCTTACAAAAATATAACTGTTCATTTTGCTTGCTTTCACATCAGATGAGCTAAAGGTAGAGAGGCTCTGACAGCGTTTCAGAAGAGGCGAGGAATTTTCCATGCTAATACTGTAAGTGGGAATTGTCGGAGGAGACCTGCCGGAGCTCACCCCACTGTCTACCCACACCCGGTGAGGTATTTTCAAGGTATGTCTGAATCCATTCTAGCTGACATCAATGGCAAAGCTTCGATTGACTTGTGGCGGGAGAAGGATGAGGCCTCCCCAATGCCAACTGCAGTTGGGAGCGATAAAAGCAGAAATGCAGTCTTGCTACGCGGTGCGAAGTCATTTTTGTAGATTTCCAGAATTCAGCAGGGATGAAAACGGTAGATACTTTTGCAGGTCATGCTTTTCTCTTTACCTCAGTAAGATTGCCTGTTTGTGAACTCATTAGCAAAGGATCCATTTATTCTACAAAGTGTTTGGGAAGAAGGGAGTGTCCGGGTAGCGGCTCCTCAGAAAGGTGTTAGATGAATACGTTTTTTGATGAGCTATCAAGCATCATAAAAGCCGTGCACCTCTGTAGAAGCAAATCAAACACAGAGCTATCTCTTCTGGGACTATAGAGGACCTTGCCTGTGACAGAAGCCATTGGTTTGAGGGGAATTAATTTCTGGGCTTCTTTTGCACAGGGAGTTTCAATGCGCTTTGTGCTTCGGTGCTCAGTTCCTGCGTGTTCTTGCTGTTTTAAAGCTTCGTGGAACTTGGGGTGCTTGGAAACTGCCTTGAGGTAGGGAGAGCTGTGATAATTAGGCTCTTGCTTTTATCCTGGGAGACACAGATTCGGTGCTGCTGAACTGCACCGGGCAGCAGCTTTTGGCTGAAACTTTTTTTTCCCTGAAGTTGCAACTTGCTGAAAAGGAAAATTTCATTAGGAAAGAGTTGATTTCAATAATTTTTTTAAAAATTTTAAAATAATAGTTTAAGATACATTTAATACTTTTATCACGTAGTCTGGAAATTTTGGAGACTTAAAACTGGGTTATTTTCATGTGGAATAAAGATATGTAAGAGATGCAAATAAAGAGAGACTTAAAGCTGAAAGCCTGTTGAAATGGATTATTCTGATTGATGTCTATATAAGATGTATCCATATTTGTCACTATGTTTCACTTTGGAATTTAAAAGGATTTTTAAATATCCAGCTTATCTGTATGACAGGGAAAACTCCAGAAATCTTCATCAACTTCAGACTTACGGTAAGGGTTTAAGTGCTATAAGTGTGTAATGTGGTTGAGGTGAAAGGAAAATAAATATTTTTAGAGTTCTGTGACTGAATGATTAGGAGGAGGTGACTGGGGAAGGAAAAAAATGTCCAATTAATGAAGCATGTTTGAGATTAAAAACTTCCATAGGAAAACAATATATAGTCAGTATGGAAACTTTGGTTTGGAGGTTGAAATATGCACTGTATTTACTTATTTGTTCAGATTCTTGTTTTTATTAGATGAGAACTTTCTGTCTTAATTTTGAATGTGATGAAACATTTTGGTGCCCAAGGCTCTAGAAAAGGAATATTGTTAGAAAGGCCACTTCCATGGGAGTGTTTGAGTGGTTTCTCTGTGTAGCTATAGGTCTGGATGCAGAAAGGGTTCCTTTGAAAACAGCAGGCTGAAGAGACAAAAAATAGGTAGCACGCAAAAGTTTCCCAAGGACCGAGGAGCTCTGGTGTCTCCTGCCCCGATGGTATCTGCAAGAACTGGTGGATGCTGAAACCAGGTGCCTGCTGAACCTCTACGTGCCCCCGTGTGTGAAGTCCACGTGTGGTGTGAATAGCTGCCTGCTAGTAACAAACCCAGCTCGAGTCTGTTGACGGTAACACCTTAGTGAATGCAGGGCGGTCTAACAAAAAACGGTTGTAATCTGGGTCATCCTCGATTTAATACACCAGTGGGGGAAAAGGGAATTTAAATTAATATTCAGGGAATTCCAGACACACCCAATTTTCAGAAAAAAAACAAGAGTTAGCTGCTCTGGTCCCTGTGTTTCCAGCTAAGGTCTCTGATAGCATGACACTGGTAGGAAGAGCCACCTGTTAGAAGTTTGTAGGGATATACAGTCAGCTATGAAAGCATTCATTAACCGTACACATGAAGTGCAATAAGCATATCTTTACCTGAACCCAGCTAAATGTCTAAACATGCTTCTCCAACAGTTGCATGACAACTGCTACTGATGTCAGTGGGAGAGGAGCTCTAGCAACATGACGATTTCCGATGGTGTGCTGAGAGCGTGGGACCTGATGCTTTGTGCTCCATTCATATGAGCAAATCTTCCTCCTCGGGTAGTCCCATACAACAGGGAAACACCCAAAGGTAAAGCTTGAAGTGGAAGGTACGTTTCATGACAACAGAAGCCAGCATTGTTAAAGAGGCTTTCCTATGAAGACAGGCTGAGAGAGTTGGGCTTGTTCAGCCTGGAGAAGGCTCCAGGGAGACCTTATAGCCCCTTCCAGTACTTAAAGGGGGCTACAGAAAAGCTGGGGAGGGACTCTATCAGGGAGTGTAGTGATAGGACAAGGGGTAACAATTTTAAACTTAAAGAGGAGGATAGATTTAGATTGGATATTAGGAAGAAATTCTTTGCTGTGAGAGTGGTGAGGCACTGGCCCAGGTTGCCCAGAGAAGCTGTGGCTGCTCCATCCCTGGAAGTGTTCAAGGCAAGGTTGGATGGGGCAACCTGGTCTGGTGGGAGGTGTCCCTGCCCATGGCAGGTGGGGTGGAACTAGATGATCTTCAAGGTCGCGTCTAGCTCTAACCATTCTATGCTCAGGAACCAGTCAGTCCAGCCAGGCTTGCTGGCTTTCATTCACAGCATCTGTGTGGGTATAGGAGGTGGAGAGGAAGTAGAAGAGAATAATCAGGGTAGAAAGGCAAGATGAAACCATTATTTTTAGGCCAACTCAATTTATTTCATGATGGTCTGTCGCAGGAGGAGAGTCAGAGATCGCTCAGACAGATCTGAGCTAGTAGTCAGTTTGTTGAGTCCTAATCACTAAATTTAGGTGTGTAAAATATTTAGTAAGTACAGATGGATTGGTGGTCAACACTCAACTATTTACTACACTTAAAGTTAGTATGGGATAAAAGGTTATCACAGCAGCTTAGTTATATGTATATCTTAAATGTTACATACATGCAAAATTGTCACTTGCCAACACATCAGTGGTGTCAGATAAGGGATCTCTCAGCCTTGAGGCATGACATTGAGAAGTGTCCCTACTCGAGGGGAGATCACGGCCGCCCAGCTGCTATGGAGGAAGAGCGCAACGGGCCCTGACGGCTGCAGATATTTATAGCATAAAGTGGTTGATTTGTAGTCAGATTTTCTGTTGTGTTTCGGCCGCTTATGGAGCCAGTCTCCAGTCAAACCATTTTTGGGTGGGTTTTGGTGCTGATAGCCTCACGCGATAGGATTAACTTTGATCAGGCCTACTTGCTGAGCATCCACCTGCGCCAAAGTTCAGTCAGTTCGAACAGGAGTGATGCTGTCCAGACTTTTTATTGGTGCGTTGAACATTCCAAAAAAATACCATTTTGTGCAAAGTTTAGTTAATTCTCAGGACTCGCCAGACGAGAAACACTGAGTGGGAATAGTGAATTTCTTCTGGTTGTGCATAATTTCTAGATTTGCCGACATACACAAACTCAATTTTGAAACTGAGATTCTGAATTTAGATTTTTACCTGGCAAGTTTATAATTACACGTGCCCGTAGCTTAATGAAGCTGCATTAAATCGTTTGGCAGAGTTACAAAATGTAATAGCCCATGGCACCATCTGTCACCTGCAAAGTGGATTATTGTTGGGTTTTTTTTTTTTCATTTTGCTGGGTTAAGCAAGTATTGAAGGGCATTGTCCCAGGAATGCATTTTTTTTTATCAGACATATGGTGTGAGTTCATTGGACATCTCTCTTGCTTTTTAATCTTTTGGAAGAAAGTCCCATCTGAAGAGATTTTAAAAAATTATTATGGCAGGTTTCAGATTTGATTTTAATTCTCTGTCATAATGAAGGCAATAGAGACTTGAATGAAAGGATGACAGATCCACAAGTGATGCCCCATCTGCTACACTGTCATGTAGAATATTATTCCTCAAAGTCGAACTTCTGAGACAAAACAACCTTGTAATATAAAGGAAATTCAAGGGTAGATTTCTTTAGAATTTTTGGTGGTAGCAGGGAAAATGGAAATTAATTTACTGATCTTGAAGGCTAAAAGGGAGATATGAAGGAATACTTACCTGGCCATTCAGGGTTTCTCTGCAGTAAGCGGGCTGGGATTTCAATGGGATCTTGTTGATGTTGAAACTCTAGATTTATTTATGTATTTACTTATTTTTGCTTAGAGATGTGTTCAAGCCACGTTGTGGAGTAAGTACAGCTAGCCGGGCTCTCCCGCCAGATCTGGACTGTCAGTCCTGTTTCAATGTTATGCTCAATGACTGGCTGTGGACAACCACTTCTTTTCACTTTTTTCCTAAAGGGATGAAAGGAGCACCATGACCTGGGGAAGGGGAGAGGTCAGCAAAGCTTATATGGATATTGCATTGTTTGCTTCCAAAAAATCAGAATTCAGTTAAGGCTATAATAATTATTTTTTTTTTTCTTGGTTTCAAGAAAAAAAATGGGGGAAATGAGTTTTCGGTTGACCATATACAACCATTCTGAAAATTATTTCTTCATTAAATACTGAAAAAAAAATGCTGCTAGTTCATGGAAATCTTTTGTTTAACTCTAAAATAATTTATTTTATTCTATTTGGATACTTCAAGTAAATTTGTTTTTTCTCAAATTAAAACCCTCCTTGAAGTTTCATCATAAAAATGCTGAAGTGCTGAAAGTTCTGTGTCTTTAAGGGAGTATAGTTGGTTCTTCATAATCGGCTGATAGAGTTAAATCCCACACAAATTCAAAAATGCTGCAGACCTGAATCTGAATACATCAGTGAAAAATTGCATTCAGCTTTAATTTTCATCAAGTGCAGCAGTGAGTGATATTACCATATACTGTTATGTATAAACTCCAAATTTAAAGTAGTGTTCTGAATGGGATTTAAATTCTGATGAGAGAGGAGGGGGAAAACAAAGAGGTGAATACAGGACAGGTTTTACTCCTGTGAATATATTTTCAAAATTAGGTGCATTAGGTCTGTCCTTGAGAAACTTCCACCCCACTTTCTACATGAAAATTTCTCCTGAAATTGTGAGAACTTTTTTGGTAGCTTTGTAAAATGTTTAGAGTTTCATATAAAAGAAAATCCAGTATTTATCAGCTAAGTTGTGCAGCACTAGATGCATAAATCTGTGCATTAGTTGCTGAACTGAGTGCTTTGATTTCAGAAGTGCTCAGCATGTTCTGCACAGGGACTGCTACCTTTACAATCTTTTTTTTTTTTTTTTATCATGTATTGGCAGTGTACTAAGAGAAATAGTTATTAATGGAGAAAAGTACAAGATTTCAGTCTTCACAGATGCCATCAACAATAAATGGTATGTCTCCCTTTTAAACTTATGTATTCTTTTTAATTTTTCATGCAAAATGTTTTTGGCAGGTTTGAAACTGATGTATGAAAAGTTACCATCCAGTTTAGGTGAAAAAAAAAAAAGCTATTTGATATCCAAAAATACCATGGCCTCATTGCACCTGCGTTAATGTGCGTAGAGCTCCTTGACAATGTCTTTGGGATGCTGTTCTTCAGAAGGATACTTTGGGAGCTTGGTGGCTCTGGAGACACCAGCTGTATTGCAATGGATCAGTGATTTTTGGTTGTTTTGGAAAATACATGTGTCTCTCATGCAGTCTGTTTTGAAATGGAGAGCGTGTTTTAATTCTATTAGTAGTCAGGTGCTGATGCATCAGGTGCTATAAAACTGAGATGGTAGATTCACTGGAGTATATCTGTCTACAAATGTGAGCACTGAGTTGCATTAGAGAAAACACTGCGGCTTTTTTCCTTTCCTCAATTTGCATTTTTATGTTATGCCACTCTGGATTGTACAAATCTTAACACCCATTATTAGAATTACGCTTAGCCCATTTCTCCATTTAGAGAGCTTTTTGCCTAGAATTATATCCTTATGCAAGGGAACAAAGACAAATTACAATGTGTTTTCAAGACGTGCTAACAGCCTTCAGTGATGCTAAATCCATTGCCTGGAAGCCAGCCAGAAAGTTTTGATTGCAGGTAAATACTTGCAGATTCACAACTGTGTTACCTTTTCGCTACACCTACATGAGTCCACATGGGGTCTAATTGCTTTTCCTAGGATTATATTTAGTAACTGATTGCAGGTGGCTTTTACAGACAGCAGTAAGGAGAAAAAAGAGAACTTTCTCTTTTATGTAGAATTGTGTTGAAACTTTCAACGTGTAACCACATTTCTTTAACAGAGACCGTCACCCTGATTTCTTGCGTTAACAGTGCACACTTCTAATTAAAATATGTTATTCTCTTTTTCTTGTTCCCTACCTGTTTGTTTATATTCACTTACTCTCCATTGTCTTATTTTTTTCATTTTAAACCTTTTGAAACAGAAACTATATTTTTGTTCTAGAGTCACAGTGAAGATGTGGCACTGTCACTCCCTGGCACTCCTAAACACCAACACAAGACACATTTATTCTGATATATTTCAACTTTTGATGTGTCTCATTGCTGGTGTGGCATATAAATCCTTCTAAGGATCCTTAGGATGTTGAAATGCTCCTGCTCTTATCTGTGCTTCTTCTCTCATGGGTTGAAGCATTGCTTGGAGTAAGATTTGTAGTTTTTTATTTATGTAAAACTTGTGTTCGTTAATTTTGTTCATGATTTGCAAGGGTAAAAGATAAAAAAAATAAAATACTATTTCCCTCATCAGGGAGTGAAGGGGATGGTGGGGCATGATGGTACGGTGGTAACTGACCCTCCGTGTGCTGGTGTGAGTACTGGTGTCCTTGCCAAGGCTTCACTTGGCTCTGTGAAACCTCCGCAATTGTTAATGCCAGGATGTAAACAGCCCTGGAAGCAGCAGGACACAACTGAAACACTGTTCTTCGTTTAAGCAACAGGGGTGTATATCTGCGGTCTGCCAGGTCATGTGAAATTTTTGGTGCTTATGCCAAAAATGTCCCTTCGCGAAAGGGAGTAACTTCCAAAACAGGCTGGTCTTTTTTTAGTGGACAGGCGTGTAGTGATGACGAAGATGCACAGAATAGATCTCACTGGAAAAAACAACTTCTCTGTAGAGTTGCCACATTGTGATGTATCAAGGATGCTAGGTTATTTTCCATATATTTGGAAGAAATAGTAACATATTGGACAATATGACGAAGCAAGAATTTTCTAATAGTGGTCTTTATTCACAATTAGGAAAGATTAAGGTTGTTTGAAAGAGTTTACCTGATACAGCTGGAGATTTCCGCAGAGGTAATTGATCTCGGGATGCTCTGTTTGACAGCCTTTGCAATCTTCAAGTTAGGTAGGTGAAATATGAAGCGCGGGACCCGAGAGAAAGAAGAAATTCAACTTAACTTTCTGTTCTTAATTTCCCTAGGCTATCTAGAAGCTTTTCAGCTGCTGGCACAAATTTGAACAGCCTGAAAACTCCTCCGCTTTATATCCTAAGGAGAGGGACACAGCAGCCTGCTCCACGGGTTAGAGACAGTAAGAGTGCGAGGCCGTCACGTTATTACACTTATTATTTCAGACAAGTCCCCTACACAGAGTGACTCCAAAGAAAGACGGAGCTGGATTTCTCTGCTTCCCCGGTGGCACAGCTTCTGGGCTGAGGAACAGTGTACAGTGAGAAGAAAGCAACCGAAACCCCGTGTCTATTATTTTTTTTTAATGACCTCGCGGTAACTTGGAGCAGGTTACAGTTTTTAATGCTCGAGGTAAGTAATCAAACTGCTTATCCCTTCCCACCTAGATTAATGAAACAGTCCTGTCGGCAGGAATACATGAAGGAATGAATCCTAAAAATAAATAAAATACAAGAGAGGAAAACAGATGGTTCACAGATATCTTTGGGAGAGCTGCAGAGGCAGTATAAGAGACTTCTGAGGGCTAATCAGCACTGTGAAAGCACTGCCGATCTGATCTGCTCCTATCTTAGGAGAAGGGGAAAGGAAAGGGGATTATTGATACTGCATCTCTTGCTTTCGGGATTTGAATTCAGAAACGCTTACACAAAAGCAGAAATGAAACTCTCGGTACTGTGGAGTCCTGGTACCATTTCATCAGTGCCATCTTCCCAAAGGGGCAGTCGGGCAGACAGAAACCGAACACGTCCTCCCCCTTCTCTGCTAGTTAAATACAAATAAACACCGCCAGCAAACTCCTTAACATGTAGTTTTCACTTTTTTTGCCTTTTCTTCTCCTTAAGGCCGTATCGGTTATGTCCCACAACGCAAAACGAAGAGGGCAGGAGAGAAAGTCACTTAGCGCCAGGACAAACAGAAGAACAGAGTAAGTGACAAGTAAGTCTCTGGCTCCGTTGCAATTTTGGTGCAGCAACCCAGCTGCCATATAAATCCAGCTGCTGCAGAAGTACAAACATTGTCGCCTTGTCCTTGAAAATGCTGACTGAAACAAAATGCGTTTTCCCTCTGAGTCTGAATTTGTGCTTTATTACCTTCATTATTTTCTTCATTATTTTTGTTTGCAAACTGAACCGTTAAAAAAAAAAAAAAAAGTATGCACCTTGGCTTTTGCTTTGGCTTTGGCTTTTTTTTTTCTCCTTAAAAGAAGCAGGACATAAAATGCCATTGCCATTTCCTCAGACATTCAGGTACAAAGCATTTACGTAAAGCTGTTATGCTTTCTGCCGTTACATGTTTGTTCCAGTTGTTCAGTCCGCACTACAAGAAAATAAAGACAGGAAAAATACATTACCTCAGCTCTCCCCAGGATCAAACCCAAAATTTCAAATACAGAGTCATATTATTTCTCGTTATTTTCTGGGTTTGTACATGTGTTTTTATCCCACGAGGGTCTTGCTTTTATTGTGTTTTATGTGAATCTTAAGCTTTAGGATCTTAAGGTACTACAGAATTTTCCCTCTGACTGTCGAGAAAGCTTTTAAATTAAAGTGAAGATTTTTTGTAGGTCATTGTGACCTTTATATTTTTGCATTACACAGGCTATTAACTATGGGAATGAAAGCTACAGTTCACAAATATGTTTACAACCATATAAATGAGGATGTGCATTAAACCGCAGGGCTTGGAAAACATAAGTAATGAACATTATTTGTACCTTGACAAAGCAAAAAAGCGTGATTAAGGATAATTGTAGGTAACTGTCATCATGAGAGAAATGTTTACGCAGTCAGAAGTACCAAACAGCATTTAAAGAGTTTCTCTAAAGGGAGCAGTAAGGAACTAATGGATGCCAGTACATGCCTTGAAAACAATTTGACTTAAAGGTTTTCAGATAATTTTTTTTCTCCTTTATAAATTTAGAAGAATAGTGATTGTAATAATTGTTGGTTTAAATGAGGGATCAGAAATTTTCGCTCTTACCTGTGTTATCACAAAGCTTCTTTTGTTTGAAAAAACTAAATTTAAAAACATTTCCTCGTGAGGTTCCTGATGCTGCTTTTTCTGGTCATGCCAGCAGCCCACCCTACTGAAATACAAGTTAGGTTCATGGCTAATTTGGTTTTCATAACAAGGACATATCTGTCCATTTTGGTGCCAGACATAAGTTTGACAATTAAATCCACCTTAATTTTTATTTATTTTAAGTGAAGCATTCTGCTTGTGGTTACGTGGATGTATAAAAACCAAATTATTTGAAGCAGTAAGTATAATTTGGGGAAAGACTTCTTAATGCTTTTGCGTGATGGGTATTGGCCATACTGCAAATTCATTCACATGAGGTTAAAGTATGTGAGACAGGAAAAGAAATATCTCGGGCACCAGAAAAAAGTTGTGGTGATAATATAGGAAGTGAAATATTCGAGGTGTAACTCTGCATTTTGTAGGATTGGAGTGGGGCAGGAATTTCCCTCAGTTTTCTTCTTGAAGGAGTACGATTGCAGTCTGAGGTTCTTGTGTCAATACCTCCAAGGAAACGTATTGGAAATTGCCAAGTGCAGAATTCTCCCCAGAATGGGAGGTCCAAGGAGGTGATTGAATTTGCCCTCTCTAGGTGGGTCCAAAAAAATGAATCCTTTTCAACACCGTGTTTTGAAAGGAACCAGATTATGCCTTTTATTTTATTAATAAGAAAACCTAGACAATGATGATTCATATTTGGAAATGCGTGTGCAAACTAGTATTTTCTATAAAGAGATTAGATGGTTTGCAAACAAACTTCTCTGGGAGGTTTTGGTCCCAGCTGCGAGCTCTGCAAAGCCTGATTTTGGTGATCTTGGAGGAATTTCTGGAATTCTAAGAGCCTGGAAGACAGGACTGAGGAAAAGAAAAATGCTTTTGTCACCTTAAATTCCCTCCAAATGCCTTGTCGGTGATCATTAGTTTGCTGTTGGAAGCGAAGAGTTTTGTATTCTGTGGGAAGTGAGACTGGGCTGTTTCCACAGCTACTTGTGGCCTTAGAATCTGTAAAAAACAAAAAAAGGAGAATCATAGAATGGTTGGAATAGAATAGGTTGGAAAGGACCTTGAAGATCATCGAGTTCCAACCCCCCTGCCATGGGCAGGGACACCTCCCGCTAGACCAGGCTGCCCAAGGCCACGTCCAGCCTGGCCTTGAACACCTCCAGGGATGGGGCCTCAACAACCTCTCTGGGCAACCTGTTCCAGTGCCTCACCACCCTCAAAGTGAAAAACTTCTTCCTAATGTTCAATCTAAACCTGCCCTCTTCCAGTTTAAAGCCGTTCCCCCTCATCCTATCACTATGTGCCCTAGTAAAAAGTCCTTCCCCAGCTCTCCTGTAGGCCCCTTTAGGTACTGGAAGGCTGCAATAAGGTCTACCCAGAGCCTTCTCTTCTCCAAGAAGAATGGATTTGCAGTGTCATGGTAAGTGAGGATTCAGATGCTGTCTCCAAACTGTCACTGTGCAGTGTGCCTGGGCATAAAATTTTGTTTTGAATCGTGTGATATTTATTTGCATTTTTATTTATGAATTTTTCTAGATTTGTCAGCACATTGATTTTCATGACTTCTTATACAAAATAAGACACCTTAATGGCATTTATTGTTATTGCACACTACACGCGTATTTCAGGGTGCTGACAGATAGTGGTCATGATTTTTGATGTTTCAGCGGTAGAAGAACAGCACATCCTTAATAAAGCGAAGGACTGGTTTACGCAATTTGGATTCTCACCGTTCTCCCGCTGCTTTCCGATGAACTAACTTTTTATAGGAGTGAAATACGATTCTCATTTTGGTTTTATGCTAAGTTATACTTCAAAGCCAGAGAAAACTCAGTGGTCTCGGGATGAAAATTATTCCCAGGAGACAATGGAGGAAAAAGTTCTGGAGAAAAATGATAACCCCACAGGCAGAAAGAATGCTTTATCCAATGAGCGCTATAAGGAGTAATATTCAAAAAAAAAAAACCAAACCAAACCAAACCCCCTCTGGTGATAATTAAATGCAGCTTAAACTCCTACAAACCTTGACCAAAATTCGTCACCGGGATCAGACTCCCATTACTGAACAGTACAAGATGGGCTATTGCTGATGGTAGAGATTAACAATTGCTTATTAGCAAAGGGCTGTAGTGGTGTGGCAGTCAGTGCTGACTGGAGAGCCACGTCTTAAACTGGTTGAACTCCTTCCATTTTCAAGCAGATTATATGTAGAGGCTGAGTTTTACGCGATGCTGGCTAATACATTTTTCCAGGCAGAGCGGTAGGATTTAGTGCTGTGCTGTGTCCCCAAAAGCTGCGGAAGACTTAATTTCATCTGGAATTATTTTTGCCTGACCAAGAGCTTGGTGATGTGGGTGTACAGAACACACCTTTTCCATCTGAACGACACCTCTTTGAAAGCGAAGCCGTGTGTTCAAATTAACTGAGTTTTATGAGATAAAAGCACCTGCTATACGTGCTACCAGCCGAGTGCTGAAAAATGGCCAAGTTTCAGGGTGTGTGGGTTTTTTTTGTTATTGTTTCTCTCACCTGTAATTGGGAGGGCTGCGGGTTCACAGCAGGGGAAGAAGAATCTGCGGCAGAAATCTCTCCAGCAGGTGATACAGGTGCAAACACTAATTAGGCCACAGATGAATAAGCCTGGGGTTTGCGTGCCAGCCCTCGCATCCGCGTTGGCATTGCCAGTACCTCGCTGCGGTTCGTCACAGTGGCTCTGTACGAGAGTGTGATTGAAAAGGTTTATTCAGGGAAGCGCCAAGGTGCGCTGGCAGAGCCGCAACGGGCTTGGAAGCCCGCACGGCGTTTGCCAGCCCTTCCCTCTCCCCGACATGCTAATTCCTGGCTGTGTTTTCCCAGGGAGGTTGAAATTTCTGGGACTGCTAGTCTGTGGGATGCTATCTTTCTGTGTGAAAAATTGCTCATCTCATACACAGCGTCTCCTGGAAAAAAAAAAAAAACCCAACCAGAAAGGCCTGGAGAAAAGAAGTGGAGTAAGACAAGGGAAAATAATCCCTCTAAAGCTCTTTGCAGTCTGTTCCTTCCACAGCCTGCCTTGGCACGATAAGGTATACATGAAAACCAGACCGGTGCATCCCAGATAACTTTGAAAAGCATTGCCTTCAGAGCCAGTTCTTTCTACATTTTCACTGGATTTCTACTCCTTTCTATATTTGTCTGTCTTTTCTCTTTTTTTTCTAAGAGTGTTGCAAGTTAAGGTCCACTACCTGCTCTTTCACACCTTGAAATTGCAATCCTGTACGTGCAACACCATTTTTGACTGCCGCGAAACAACGCTGGCTGCCAATTACTGGAGCGTCACTTTGAAACCCATATCCTCAAAGACCAAGGCCATTTGCCTATGCAAATAGGCACGTCGGGGTGAGTTGCACTAGAGACGACGCTTCATTAGTTGGTGAGCGAAACTAAACTTCTACGTCAAGACCCAACTTGCCTGGTGAGGCTGCTAAATTGAAATATATTGCTAGTAAGACCACCCAAGTCAACCTATGTCAGTGAGTGAAAATAAGTTTTCTTTTAAAATTAATAGTCTATTCTGAAGCCATAAAAACATTACAGTACACGGGCATGTTTTGTGTTGTCTTGGACTAGGAGCAAACAAAGCAGGAGCCTTATTTTGCACTGGGAATAACAGGGTTTTCTTAAACAACATCCATAATAAATCTCTCTTCTCCCTTCTTTAAATGTACACTCACAAAATAATCCAGGAAATGTTCTTTATATTTACATACAGTTATCTGTGAGTGGGAAAACATATAAAGGTAATCCACTCATCAGAAAAAAGAAGTTCATCCTGTATGTCCCTGCTATTTAGCAATATAGATTACTTTTAAAATATTCAGAAAATATGAAATATCATCAGGAAGCTCGCTAAACAGAGTATGTCTTTAGCACTTCCAGAGCGCCTCTTGTACTTTCTAAAGAAGATAAATAAGCCAGTACATATTTATGGACTATATTTCATTCGTGGATAAGAGACGATGCAGAGTAATTGATCAATGATCTCAACCATGAAAACTAAAGAGTTTAATTAAAGTTAACAGTGTTAAAGTGAGATCATGCTCGATAGATGAAAAATTAGACATCACTGAAATGGCCAGGAGAAGCGATTTGCATTAAAAAACACAGTGAAAAGAAGGAAGCAGAGAGAAGCAGAGACTGAACTAAATCTCACTCCCATCAGAAAAAAAATAAAAATATGTTGAATTCAGAACTTTTAGTCTTTAATTCTTACTCTTGGACAATAGGTCCCATTTGGTGCTTGTTTCTGAGTCCTGAATAGCAGTCTATGAAAAAAAAAACCCAGACCACAAAAACCCCACACCAAATCTCTGATTTTTGCAGATAATAAAACATTTCCTTTTGTAAAGATTACTTTTTTTTATATTTTTGAGTAGTCCTATTCGCTTCTAAATTTCGCGACGCAGAGGGGCAGGTTGTTGCTTTACGGTGTTGTCTTTTGATATATTCATACATCCCAATCCCTCATGTATTTAAAATAACATAACGCTACGTACAGAAGAACTTCCACTGACTTTATGGCAGATACCCTCAGGGAAGCCATAAGTGGCCTGGGGCAGGAGCCGCATACTAACAAGCTCTTACTGTTTATATGCCGACGGTGTCGAAAAGGTGCTGAGGTGCGTGACGTGGCCCTTCCAATTATTTTATTCAATACGATGACATCTGAAACGCTGCTGCCAGCTCAGCAGCTTTTCAAAAGATCTATACGTGTCTTAATTTCTTTTATGGCTTCAGGTTTACTTAATACAAACCCTAAGTCAAAACTCAGGTGTTACGTATGCTAGGTACTTTCATCTCTTTGCAATATATATTGTGAATTATGACATTCGCAGCTTTAAAGGTGATTGTTGTCTGGTTTCACTCTTCTTCTGTGTCTCTCTTTCAACCTTATAACCTTTTCACGCTTGTGACTTCAATTTGTAGTACTCTGTTTGCCTAAGAAGTAGAGTACAGATGAATTATGCAACATTAGTACTGTGATCTGGTGGGACAGAGAATTTTCTGTGAAAAATACAGAAAATACAGGTTCTGGAAAATAGAAGCCTATCGAAAGAAAATGTTTTGGAAAATGTGCTGATAGCCCCAAATTCCACTTGGAGTGGGGAAGGAGTTCAGACTAGAACTTGATTTGGGTCTGTTCTGGCCCTTGCTAGAAACTCTGTTGCTTTAAAACTTTGATTTTAATTTGAAATCGAAATCCAGGGTCTTTACTTTGCTGAAACAAAGTGTTTCTGCCAACTTTTTAAACCAACTTCAACAAGGAATCTCATCAGTAAGGGGTATTAAAGGACTACGTCAAACACAACAGCAAATATACCAGCCGTGCTTGCGTGATGTTTTTATGGTTGTTTACTGAAATTAGAAGTATGTAATATTGCTCCATGCCTTATGTTTTGTTTCATCAAAGGTGACAAAATCCACAGTGTTGGATGTCCAATGGGTTTATGGTGGACTGAGCACTGAAATAATCCGTGGCGAGTCTGTGAGCCGTTGTTTACCCAGTGGTACAATTCAATATTTGGAGGCGTGCAGAGCCCCCGTGAGCTCCGCAGCCCTCCACTTAGGTGTAAATATTTTCCAGAGGAAACCTGCCTGCTAAATTGTAGCTGTCCTCTGAAAAGATCTGTCTTAATTTGTTCAGTTTGCTTCTGGGGTAAAACTCCCCCGTAATTTCCATGACCAACTCAACGTTGGTTGTGTAGAGGTATGGGTCTACACTCAACACATGAATTATACCTGCTGTGATGGTCTGATGGCGAGGATGATTTTTCTGTTGTACTAGACAGAGGCTGAAGGCACTGTATGTGCAATTTTGGCAATTTTTTCCCAAGATAACATCAATATGTATAAGCTCTTTCCTCCCTAGCCCCTCAGCTGAACATCTGAAAGTCCCTCTACCTGTTGTACCTGCGATTCATTAGCCAGTAGTCTTTATGCCCGTAGGGTTCTTCAAAATGAGGGAAAGAAAAGCAATTAATCGTGCAATGACATACTCAGCAGCTCTTCACAAGCACAGCTCTTCACACAGAAGGAAATTTCTTGACACATCTGTTAGCTGCTGTCAGATACATGATGAGAAATTGCCATGGGCTATTAAAATGTATTTATTAACTTTTGTGGCCCTGTTATGCATAATTATGATGACATAAGTATCAATTAAAAGTGTAGCCATTTTAATTGCATTAGTTCCATTTGAAGGTAATGTCTGCTCAGTGGTGGACAGAACAGATCATTCTTTATCTTCCTGGGGATGGAGATACAGTTTTCGACTCCAAGACCTATTTCCAGGTAATCCAAATCTTCATTTCAGGATGGTATTTTCCATGCTTGTAACAACTCAAAACCACATTTTTCTTCCTAAAGGATTTTTTTGAATTATTGGAACACGTGTAACTTTGAATTAAACGTCATATAACGCGCTAAATCTGGAAAAGCTGAATATCCAAGTTCTAACTATAGAATAAGCCTGCACTGGACCCAAGGTATAGCTCATATACCATTTTCTACACCTCAGTGACACTGAAAAGTCAAAACTAGGCATAAAAAGACAGGTATTATTTCTTCCCTATGCAAAGTGCAGATGTTGCTCTTTATGTGCAGACTGCTTTTGTTTCCAGTTACGGAAAGCAAGGCGGAGCAAAAAGTGTCTTTGAAACAGCAGTCTGCTTTGGTAACCCCGGGGTGGGGGGGACAAACAGTGCTCCCGGATAAAGTGGCAGAAGAGTGCAAGAGGTGCTCAGAAATGCAGAGAGAAAGAAGTAAGAACCCTATCTATTGTGTTCTGTTTATTTTTTGCTTGCGAGCGTTTGAAGAAAAACATGCATCTTATTTCTTTACTAGAGAAAAAAAAAATGCCTGTATGGTTGGGTTTTTTTCACCATATAAAGAATTTACAAAACCCCAATGTATAAGTATAGTTCTGGGGGTGAAAATCCAGAACTGAGCCTCTAGAGAGCCAGAACCTGTACAACTCTGCCAGTCTCACACCAGAGAGTCAACCCCCGGGTCAGGGCAGTTGCTAATGACATGCAGTAAAAGTCTCACGGCAGCGGAGGCAGATGGATGCGTGGATGACAGGGACACCCAAGGCCTGGGACAGAAATGCTCCTTCGCATAGGAAAGCTTCTTGAAAAAGTTTCTGCCGCAGACAGATTTATTCTCTATTGCTACGAAGCATGTAGACCATTTATCCAGAAATAGCTGCAGCCAGTATTGTTTTTACTGAGGTAGAAAAAGGAAATTAGCTGCTAATAAGCTCATTCTAGTTAAAATGTTTTTGCTACAACCTCCTACAGTTCTCGGAATCACGGAATTTTCAGAGTTGGAAGGGACCTCTAGTGATCATCTAGTCCAACTCCCCTGCCAAAGCAGGATTGCCCAGAGCACATTACTCAGGACTGCATCCAGGCGGGTCTTGAAAATCTCCAGAGAAGGGGACTCCACCACCTCCCTGGGCAGCCTGTGCCACTGCTCTGTCACCCGAACCGTAAAGAAGTTTTTCCGTATATTTGAACGGAACTTCCTATGTTCCAACTTGTGCCCATTGCCCCTCGTCCTGTCATTGGGAACCGCTGAAAAGAGTCTGGCTCCATCCTCCTGCAACCCACCCTTTAGATACTTGTACGCAGTAATAAGGTCTCCCCTCAGCCTTCTCTTCTCCAGGCTAAAGAGACAGTTACAAAGTTTTAAGCTGAACGGGATCCAAGCAAAATGAATGGGGCCATGTTTCTGCAGGTGAGGGACATCACTTGAATGTTTCTCTACTGTACTGCTACAAAAGATTGGAAGAGCTTCCTGAGCTTGCCCAGACAACACTCACAGAGATGGGCAGAGAGAGATGTCGCTTCAAGTAGAAGCCACTGGGGCTATATGCAGTAACACACCTCAGAAATGAAGTGGGCTGTGCAGAAAAGGATGAGGAATCATAACCATTTCATAAAACTGGGTGACGAACATAGAACAAACACGTCTGTTTTGATAAATACATAGCATTAAAAAAGCGCTGTTTGGCTAATAAGTTGAAACGCTGATAGATTCCAAGAACGGGAGATACAAAAGATGGTAACTCGGGTAAAATCAAGATAAAAGAAAGCGATCTTCCAAAACGGTGTGTCTAGGAAAGAACGGGTCCTCGCGATGATTGTCATGTAACATCAACTAGCGGTAACTGGAACCCAAAGGTTTGCTGTAAATTTAGTCTGAGCTAGAAATCAGCACATTGCTTGCCAGATTGAATGGCAACTTCAAAGAAAAGCGTAAAGCTGCAGCTAGTGCAGGTAAGTACGTGGAAAAAGATGAGGTAAAAAGAGGAATCGTTCAGGGTAGGAAAAAGATAGCATATAGACGCAGTTGTGGTTGGTACGCGCTTTTGATGGCCTACAGCCAGCGCTGCTGTGAAAATAATTGAAGTCTTTCCTAATACCACAATGCCACTGGAGACAGTCTGAGAAGTTCATTTCCAGAAATGGTCTGCCATTTATTTCTGGGACATTTCTTTAACAATATATATTTGAATACATCATCGGTTAACTCTCACGCTGCATCAAGTCGGTTGGCAAGTGTATTTTAGACACTGGGAGAAGTTAACAAAAAATTATAGGAGGTTACTAACATATTGCAACAAGGAGGCTTCTTTTTGCGTACACGTTTACCCCAGGGACTTCTCAGGTATTAATTTACAGAAAGCTTCTGAACAGTGGGGTGTAGAAAGAGGGAAAGCTATAGAAAATGTAGTTCTGTCTTACATGGGTACATAGAAAGACAGGGAAGAAATGAAGAAGGTATATTATTAAGCAAGTATAAAATAGGCACTTCGTAAACAAAGAAATAAGGAAGAGATATTTTGATTGTTATGTGATAAAAGCTTATAGTGGTTGCAAGTTATGTCACCCAGGATAAGTAAAAATGATTCGTACACATTGGTAGAGAAAGGGATAATAAACATGAGAAGCAGATAACGGGAGTATTTCTATTTCTATCTTTTCTTACTAAGGAAGAGCAATTAATAATTTGGGCATGCATTTCTCTGCTAGGTACGTAGCACTGATCATAAAGCAAATTGAGAGCTAAACTTGCGGGGTTTATCTTTATTTTCTAACGCTGCTATTATTATTTAAGAATAATATCTGGGGGATAGCATAGTGCACTGAGAAAAAAAAGAAGTGATACATTAAAAGCATTAAGGTAATAGACGTATTTCCCAAATGCAGATTATCTTTGCGAATGGCAGAAATCAGGATTATAACTTTCAAGTTAATGTTTGAGTTATACTCACAAACGGGAAGATTTTCATGAGTGGACTTGGGGGGGGTGGGGGTGTTGTGCACTGAAACTAGGGAGTCTGGATGTTGGCTATATTAAATATCATCCTTGTTCTTCAGAACAAATATTAGTGTTTCTTAAACAGCTGTGCATAGTGCCTGCAGAGAACAGAAGCTGAAACTTTTTTGAGTGTTTCATTTAGTACATCAGATAAAATGCAGACACTTGTGAACTGTAGCTCATGACTCTTCCAACACAGCTCCAGCTGATTCTTACAAACAATCTTTTTTCTCTTCAGGAAACAAGCCCTTTAAATTAATCCGGCTGATGATTGTTGTCTTAACCAACAATAAATTGTTGTTCATCAAGAATTTAAGAACCAGCAAGTAATTGAAAATAATCCTGAGAATACAATGGGGATGGAAAGGGTGAAAGCTGGTATACTGCATGAAATGGGTTATTTTTGTATGGAACATGACTGTGTTTGGAGTATTTGCCACAATTTGGATTTGGCTGCGAGCTCTCATTGTTTCGGCAGGGTTATCTGGTGCAACACATCGCAAGCAGATGGGCGAGTGCTGAGCGATGCAAGGCGAGTGAGAGGTACAGGGGGCCTCAGGTGACACTATAAAAGCAGTATACTCGACTGAAATACTGACTCAAAGAAGAAAACAACTGAGATGCAAAATGACAAAGAAAACACGCTGTTTACCTTAAAATTGCAAATTGTACATTCTGTTTCATATATTGCAAATGCTCTGGGTTAGTGGGGATTTTCTACCACCCAACATCAGTCTTAGGGCACGTCCACATAGCCCGTGTCTGTAATTTGATGACTCTTTACATGTATCGCAGATGTTTACCTCATATCTAGTTTTTTTAAAAAAGATAAACCTTTTTTCCTACTCATGAGATTTCCTGGGGAAAAAATACCCAGAGCTGCATGCACTTTATAAACAACTTCTGATAGTTTGTCAAACCTCCTTAATATTCATAAAAGAAATCTCCTATAAAGTGATTGTCTAATTAAAGATCTACTTCTATCAATTGTGCTTTACAATCCACTTGAGCTTTCAGAGTTTCAGTCAAGCACTTGAATTTTAAAACTCGTGGATTATTGCTTTGAGCACCGGGGATCAAAGCAGTAATACCCCCATTAAATCTCATGGTACTTACTTGTCTCTCGTGCTGTCGATAAGCAGTATTTTAGTTCCTCATTTAAATTAGCCACTTCTTCTAAACTAGAGATTACTCCTCCTGTGGCTTCTTCCAAGGGGCTGGACTTTGGAGGGAGAGTGTGCTTTAAACACCTCTTTTTGTAAGCGGTCATTAGCAGTAACTATTGGAAGATTATTGATTTCCTTGCAGCCTGGAAATGTATGGAGTGCTGTGTAATTACGAGTGGCTTTGAACAGTGGAATCTGTATAATTTGCTGTTTTATAGTAACTATTTAGTTGCATTTTTAATAGGCTTGTTAGGCAGCTTCTGCATGGTTTTTTATGGAAGACTGAGAACATAGGGCTGATTTGGACCTGAAACCTGTTTGTAAGACCAGTGGTGCCTACTATCCCAGAGCAAAGGGCTCTGGGGCTGCTGAGGAAGCACAGAGAAGGGGATGCTTCTTCAGCAATCTTCCAGCAGCCAGCTAGTATCATCTCCAGGTTCTTGCTGGGTCAGATGTGGTTTCTGATGTGTTTAGTGATTGTTGAATGGACATCTGTCCCATTACCCTGTTGGTCCCTTGGATGGTTGTTATAGCCCCTGTTGGGAAGAGGTATCGCAGGTCTCCCACCTGGTGTGTGAAGAACAAGTTCTTTTGGTTTGATTTGAACCTGAGCTCTACTTTCTTCACTCTATTCCCCTAGATTTTTGCTGGAGAAGATGGTGAAGAGCCTCTCTGTACATGTCACTCATGATTTGTGGACCACTACTGCGGTATCTGTCTCTCTCTTTCTTACTAATAACTGTTCTCTGCCTCACCTCCCCTTCCACTCCAGAAAAGCAGCATTGCCTGCTAATGGCACTTAATGAAACTGTGTGTTGATTCCAGGAATTATGACTGAACACAAGTGGCACTTGCCAGTTTCAGGAAGGGACCTGGCTCTCCTCGCTGCTGATACTGAGAGATCGTATCATCCCCCGAAGGTTCATTTACTGCTGCGAACCCAAATGAATCACAACCAAAGCCAAAAAGGAGGAACTCTCGGATGGGAGGGCAGCGAAAGGAAAGCAAGTTCGGTGGAAAGATGCAAGGGTGGAATATATATTTCTCAGAATAAGTACACTGAGATATTCCACATAGTACACATGGTCCAACACCCAGATGAATTTACGCTATTATGCAGCTCAGAGATATATGGCATCTGTTAGGCTAAGCTGTGAGGTTACAATATTACTTCTGTCGCTACAGCTATTACAGTCTTAATATACAACTCTAGCCAAGTCCATCTGAATATGAGCCACATTTCAAAATTTTGTGTCTGTGTAAAGGAGCTCTGCCTAATTTAGGCTATTTGCAAATAGAAATAGCTAAAGGTAACACGAGAGAACTAGAAAATCCTGTGGTAAATTTCACTTTTCCTGACTTTATTTTTTTTATCCTTTCCTGGTTTTAATTCCGGATTCCACCCAGGTAGTCGGATGGAAATCGGGCATTGCTTGATGCTTGACTTGTGTGACTGCCAGTTCTACTTAAGGTTCCCAGAGCATGTTTTTACACCACCAGGTCATTATTTTTAACAGAAAACTGTTCTGGTGCATAGTGGAACTGTACTTCAGTTCCTTACTAGTGTTTCTGGAGAGGGATACTGACAGTTTTTGGAAAGTGCTTTGATACCCTCACAAAAGTGCACTGTAAAAAAAAGTCAGTTGAAATATATTTCTAGACAAAACTCCACTTCCATATGTGTTGAATTTGGTTGCTAATCTGTAAATATTTATCATTATTTCTTCTGTGCCTGGATTATTAGCTTTTGTCCCCTGATAAAAATTATATACAACTCTGAATTTCAATTTCTTGTAACTGTATATGCTGTGTTTTCCTTGTGGACTGAATAGCTAAGGTAGAAGCTGTCGATTCTGTTTTTCAAGTATTCTGCCCGTGTTAGGGATTTATCACCTTGATGCAACCAGTTTGTTATCCTTGCTACGTATAAATACTTTCTGCCGCTGCCAATGACTCTCCCAGACTGTAGTCTTGAAAGAGCTTTCAGTGTCTGCAACCCAGAGCTTAGATGTCTTTGTTGCATCAGAAGCATTTTATAGTGACTAAAACTTCATGACGTGTCAGGAACAAGAGAAAAGTAATTAAGCAAATGAAATGTCAGTTGTTGCTTCAGACATAAAGTCAATCCTTTTTGCAGGAAATCTCTTCCAAATTTTGGCCTTTGCAGTATCAGGCAATTATCAGTCTTGTGATCCTGATTTAGGCCATTGCCTCAGGGAAGTCAATAGGTCGAATTTAGCTGCTCGTTTCATTGACGTGCCGAACCTAAGTGGAAGAGAGCCATTCATTTTTATTTTAAAACAAAAAACCACCCCGGTTTTGTGGAGGAGTCTGGCCATTGAAGTGTTGAAGAAGAACCTATAAGAAGGTGCACGGACCCTGAACCCTTTTTGCTTGGCTGTTCTGCTCAGCAGCTTCTGATAGCACTTGGCCATTGAGCAGAAACAGGAGTTCTGTAGAGTGGCCAAAAGGAAGGTAATTCATATGCTTATAACTCGCAGAAGACCCTAGCAGAATCCTCAGGGTTAGAGGCTGCTATAGGTGGGAGTTTGGCCCATATATTGAAGCCAGATAAAGCCGGGAAGACATAATAGAAATAAATATTTTAATATTTTGCTGTATGCTCTGGCTCTGATATTCTCCTCAGTACTTATCGGTGAGTACCAGAGTAAAGCTGAATGCCATTTTGAGGAGTGTTTGTAGAGAGTAAAAGCACTGAGAAGGAGGTTTCAGTAGGTGTTTCAATGAGTAATCACTCTCATTATTTTCTTAGTATATGGAGGAGATAATACTGCTGGTATGGAGTCTTGCTCGAATGGAAAAGCCAAAAAAGCTACATTTGGATAGCCGGCCTCTGAAAACAATGGAAGGATGGACTTCTCCAGGATGGACTTCTCCAGGATGGACTAGATCCCTAGTTGTACAGCTATGAATAAAGCAGTCCAACATTAATGCTCCTAAGGTGAGAAACACCCTCTCTTAAAACTTTTAAAGAAGCTTTAAAAATTATACATTTTTTAAAAAAAAAAAAAATCAAGTTGTTATGTCAGCTTGGACTTTATCAACACAAAAATGATTGTTTTATTAAACCAATATGTAATGTGATTTGGTTAAGAGCGTATAACTGTTTATGGGTACCCAGTGACTATTGCACAAATTAGTAAAAATGATGGCTAATTTACAAATAGTTCATCCTTTTTGCTCTGGTTATTCTTCCTGATGAAACATTCTCTCTGTAATACCCTTCGGGCTGCAATGCATGCTGCAGGTCACTCTTAGTCCTTACTGTGGGGCTGGTTAGTAGAAGACCATTATCCCACTTCTTGATAAATGCAATGGAGAGGCTATTACAGTTGTGGTCAATGAGTGTTTATCAATCATCAATCTGGAGATCCCTGAATGCAAAGGTTGTGCTTATTCCTGCCCAGCTCAGAGATTCAGAAATTTCCATTTTCTTTCCTCCGTAGGCAGGCCAAGCTACAGTTTTGTTCTTAATTGAAAATCCTGACTATGATTGATCAGCTAATGATAATAGACTTCTAGATAGACAACGCTAATTAATGATTTCCTGTAGTCTGCCCATAATTCTCACTGCTGGAAATTATAAATAAAACTTCCATAGGAGCTCAGGTCTCTGGTGGTGGAAAAACGTTGTCTCAGCTGCTCTGCTTGCTGCCGGGCAGAAGGGACCTGACCGAGGACTTGGTGTTCCAGAGCTCTTCATCTGCCTAAATGCCAGGACAGAGAAGTTGTTGCTCTAAAAGCCAAATGTGATAGGTTCTAATATATTCATGCCACAAGCTAAGTGGAACATAAAAATATTTGGCCTCTTAGTGAAGAGTGCTTAACTCCAATAATTACCTTCATGATTTCCTTGCCTGTTTCTGAGCATAATGTACCTGCGGACAAAACTCGTAGTGAATAGGGCCACAGCAGGGTCGGATGATGGGGTTTGCCTATAAGAAGGGTGCTTGGCGTGGAAAGATGCTTGTGCAGCTCATGATCAGGAGCTGGCAGTGTGCTGTGGCAGGCTGAGCTGGGCAGAGAGCCAAAGGGGTGTCCCCCCCCCCCTGCACCCTCTATGCTGAATGTCCAGACCTTTCTGTATCCCACTGTGTGCTGGGCCACAGCACACAAATATGCACAGCCCCTTTGTGTGATGTCCCATCTACCTCGGTGAAAGTGAAGGCAGATGTCCGAGCAGGATGAGCAATGCCTCAACTGGCCCTTCTGCAAGTCCTGATCCACTCTGTCTTTATGCCATGACAGGAAAAAAAAAAAAGAGATTCATCAAGTATATAATACTTCCACTACATAAGAAAGATGTATTGTGTACTCAGTGACCGCTGGTTTACCTGTCTTTTATATGTTGTTTATGAACACAGATGCCCATAAGTACACACATTGTTATCAGGAATATAAATATTGAATTTTTCATGGAAACATTGGCCTGATTAATGATGGAAATTTGAAACAAAAGGCTGTGAAGTGCTCTTACAGCAGCATGTTAATCTGTCCAAAGTAATGATGAAACCTTTAAACTAGTGTGCTGTAATTACAGCAATAAGTAATTAGTACATTTAAAGGGGAGAAACAGTGCTGTGCCTGAATTCAGCGGAGGGTAGCCAGGCAACAGTATAAAGTGGTATTTTGTGAGGCAAATGTGAGGAAATGGGCTTTGTCCTGAAATATAATTATCTTCAGATGGATGAAACTGTCCAGGTACTTTTATTAAGAGAGTGTTGGGCTCTCAAAAGCTGGAACTGTCTAAAACAGGCATATATGCAGCATATATCAGACGTGTGACGTGAGTATCTTCCTTTGTAGAAGGCTTCCAAGTTTCCTACATAGTTGGTAAGGCAAAGCTAAAGTGGCTGGGCAGCTCCCGAAATCAGGGAACAGAGGAGTTTCATGGGAGGAGGGTAGACATGTACAGCGACCGCTGACGGGACGCTATTGAATAACCCATGGCATCCTCCTTCGTTCCCTGGACGCAGCATTTTGGTTGTCCACGCTATGGTTACTCCTTCCTTGGTCCTTTCATGGGTGGGTGGACTGAAACAACGACCCCTCTGCCAAACCCGAGAAGCTATTTTTGCCAGAAAGCTGGGTGTAATTCAGTGAGGGACGAGTCTGCCGCAGGAAGGCGATCAGCCCGTGCCGTGCCTGGCTTGCACCCTTCCCAGGCACCGCCTCTGCTGCTCTTCCGTGTCGTCGAGCACCTCCTTGCCCTCAGCGCCATGCTCAACAGCTTGCTAAAGGTACCCCGGCTTTGGGCCACAAAGACCCTGATCCTCAAAAGCTGCAACACTATCCTGTCTCGTTTTAGAAATTTTGAGCTGAGATAGAAAAGAAAGAACCTGGGACCGGTCTTTGGGAAGGATGTTTTTTTCTATTGTGGGCATAGACAGTAATAGGTTTCTGTTAAACGTTGTTTTGGTTTTATACACAAAATGAGATCATTAATGATGGTTTCAATGATCTTTGCCTTTCTTAGTTCAGGGATGAAACGTGAAAGAAAAAAAATCTGTCTAGCACCTTTCATGTGGCAGTTTAAAAGATGCTTATTATAAATCAGTTAGACCTCAGGATCTCTGTCTTTTTAAAATAGTATAATGTCACCTCCTGTTCAGACAGCAAGAAAGACCATCTGATTCCAGTTTTGACACCTGTATACCTAAAATTAGGCTCTTATATCCAATGCAAACTACGGGTGTTCAGAGCACCGAAAATAGGATGAATTTGCCCCTTGTCCCACCATCGACAGAAATCAGAGCGTGGAGAGTGTTGCCGTGACTGCAGGTCTCCTGCTGTGGATACGAGACCACAGTTTCTTAGATCACATAGAATAGATCTGACGTGTCGCTACAGCTGTAATACAAAAAGGGACTTTAAGAAGGATTAGCACTAGTCTTTGGTATATAACCAGGCCGAATCATTTTGGAAAGAGATGAGGATAGGGAAGATGCTTGGTTATTCATTTTATTTACATAGAAGGGGTAGATTTGATTTATCCGGAGAGTTTTGTTTTGGAAACTTTCTTTTTAATTCCGTGGTTGTACTTAATGTCAAATACTGTATCTTCAGACTCACAGTTTCAGTCTCTCACTTGCTGGAAAAGAAAATACAAAAGGATATGGCCAAGCAGAACTCTGAAAAAGGATTTTTAATTCTTTTTTCTATTTTTTAACAAGGTTGCTAGCTTTCAGAACACAATGCTAGAAGGTTTTCTGGAGAGACTGCTAGTCTGTTCAAAAAGTTACTGTGTTAAATACGTGCATGTATACAAACACAAACTCTCACACTGTCTCTTGTAAAGAGTGTTTTTTCATAACAATAATCACTGCATGAGTTTGCCACTCTTATTCCAGAGAAATTTAATTTAGAAGGATGTGATTTCACTTCAAATGTATTTTTTTTTCATCATGAGAACATGCTGTGAGGTCAGAAGAAGAGTGTGGGCTGAAAAGAAACTACAATTATATTCCTTTTGAGAACTTAGAGTAAACTAATTATGGGTGACATTCATTACAATATCAGACAATAAAAATTGACATCTATCAGAGTTAAAGACAGAAATGAAGTTTGAAAGAGCGCTCCTGTGTCATCTGCCTGGAAGTTACTTTAGGAAAAGAATGACTTGAAGTATTTGGGAGCTAAATACTGTTCATGCTGTATAAGAGCAGGAATAAGGGCTGGATGTCAGAGAGTCAGAGAGGAAATTTTTCAATTAATTTTTGAATTTTTTCAATTAATATATGGAGTACCAAATTACAGTAAAAGCAGGCTCCCACAAGAGACGGGATGCATATGGGAACATAGACATGGCAAATCACAGGCTTTTCCTATGCTCCCCTTAGGTATGCCATGTTAGCTATGTGTACATCAACAAGTAGGCAGGACCGGAAGGATCCTGCTGATGCCTCACCTCTGCATCGCAGATGGTTTTTGGTTTTCCCTGCTCTAGTCCTGTTCAAGGGATGCCTATGAGGACCTGGGCTGTGCTAGATGCACATCTTCCAGTTTAATTACATCCAAAAGGAGTCAAACCTGTGTACTCTGAGGCCGAGCGATGGAGAGAGAAAACCACAGCAAAGGAAGTAAAATGAGATATTTGCTTCCATGTGAGCTTGTGATCTCAGCTACAATGCTGACATAAGCATATTTATTATGTCCGTGCAGCTAGTTCTGCTGAGGATGGGATGGAATTTCCTGTGCACACTGTATAAAGGTTGGAATAAGCGTCTGATGCTTGGCTAATCAGAAGGGGAACGGTTTTTCAAAAAGAAAGCAAACCTGGCTGAGTCATCACCTCTGGGAACAGAAGCATTAGTGAAGCAGAAGCTGAGGAGAAAGCATGGAGTAATATGGAAGATTAATGGAGACCATTGCTGCGTTTCGCTTTCATGATCTTGCCTCTTCAGCAAAAGTTTAGAAAGCTACTATGATCATTTTTAGTCAGTTCAAATTTATAAGAACAGGAAAGAAATCCAAATCCATATCTTCACTAACAAGCTTGTTATACACAATAGGCTCAAGGTGATGGAGATGGGAGAGCGCTTTGGTCTGCTTTTTGGCCACTGAGCTTAGATGCTGCAAATTAGAGTATCCGTACTTATGAATTTTTTTATAGGATGGTTGAAACAGGTAAGATAAAAACATTAGTTTGTGTTCCAGATCCTGATTTGTAAGTGTATACTGTGTATGTGCACCTCAGACAGACACTTCCAATGTTTTTTAAAAGAGTTCAACAAAATGAAGCTCTGAGAATGATTCCTAGGCTGTTTCTGGATATTATTGATGGAGATATGGAATTTTCTAGGGCTGTGTTCTAACACTTTGTTTTCCATTGTACAGGAGGTGCAAAAAATGTCATCTTTCTAGCTTTTCTTTCCAGGTTTAATTTCTACTCAGAAATTAACTATGCATTTCAAACTTTAAAATTTTCAACACTTTCAAGAACCCCTCATAGACTTACAGAATACAAATAATATGAATTAAAATTCAGCTCTAAATCACAGCAAACTGTATTATATAGCATGCTCTTAAAGATAAGGGTTAATTGAAAAGTGCGTTGGCCAAATCATTTCTGTGAGCATTAGCACCGCGTGTATCACAAGCAGCAGGCAGCCATCGGGTTATGAACAGGTTCTGAAGTGCTTCCAAACTGTGTAAGGATGGGAGGACAGCCTTAACTGAGCGGCGTAGGTTGGCAGGTTCGCATTCGTTTGGTGAGGGCAACTTTAGAGTGAGGATCCCGGGCGTTGCTGGCGTGGGGTGTAGGCAGGAGGGATGGGTCGTGCGTGGGAAGGTGCATCACCCACATATAGGGGTGTTCTGCACAGCGCCTGAAGAGGTCTTTGAGCTGGTAATAACCCTATTGATAATCAGGGCTG
>VUYV01000292.1:64853-204735 GCA_008711295.1 Anarhynchus alexandrinus | reverse complement strand
GAGGGACGAGTCTGCCGCAGGAAGGCGATCAGCCCGTGCCGTGCCTGGCTTGCACCCTTCCCAGGCACCGCCTCTGCTGCTCTTCCGTGTCGTCGAGCACCTCCTTGCCCTCAGCGCCATGCTCAACAGCTTGCTAAAGGTACCCCGGCTTTGGGCCACAAAGACCCCGATCCTCAAAAGCTGCAACACTATCCTGTCTCGTTTTAGAAATTTTGAGCTGAGATAGAAAAGAAAGAACCTGGGACCGGTCTTTGGGAAGGATGTTTTTTCTATTGTGGGCATAGACAGTAATAGGTTTCTGTTAAACGTTGTTTTGGTTTTATACACAAAATGAGATCATTAATGATGGTTTCAGTGATCTTTGCCTTTCTTAGTTCAGGGATGAAACGTGAAAGAAAAAAAATCTGTCTAGCACCTTTCATGTGGCAGTTTAAAAGATGCTTATTATAAATCAGTTAGACCTCAGGTTCTCTGTCTTTTTAAAATAGTATAATGTCACCTCCTGTTCAGACAGCAAGAAAGACCATCTGATTCCAGTTTTGACACCTGTATACCTAAAATTAGGCTCTTATATCCAATGCAAACTACGGGTGTTCAGAGCACCGAAAATAGGATGAATTTGCCCCTTGTCCCACCATCGACAGAAATCAGAGCGTGGAGAGTGTTGCCGTGACTGCAGGTCTCCTGCTGTGGATACGAGACCACAGTTTCTTAGATCACATAGAATAGATCTGACGTGTCGCTACAGCTGTAATACAAAAAGGGACTTTAAGAAGGATTAGCACTAGTCTTTGGTATATAACCAGGCCGAATCATTTTGGAAAGAGATGAGGATAGGGAAGATGCTTGGTTATTCATTTTATTTACATAGAAGGGGTAGATTTGATTTATCCGGAGAGTTTTGTTTTGGAAACTTTCTTTTTAATTCCTTGGTTGTACTTAATGTCAAATACTGTATCTTCAGACTCACAATTTCAGTCTCTCACTTGCTGGAAAAGAAAATACAAAAGGATATGGCCAAGCAGAACTCTGAAAAAGGATTTTTAATTCTTTTTTCTATTTTTTAACAAGGTTGCTAGCTTTCAGAACACAATGCTAGAAGGTTTTCTGGAGAGACTGCTAGTCTGTTCAAAAAGTTACTGTGTTAAATACGTGCATGTATACAAACACAAACTCTCACACTGTCTCTTGTAAAGAGTGTTTTTTCATAACAATAATCACTGCATGAGTTTGCCACTCTTATTCCAGAGAAATTTAATTTAGAAGGATGTGATTTCACTTCAAATGTATTTTTTTTTCATCATGAGAACATGCTGTGAGGTCAGAAGAAGAGTGTGGGCTGAAAAGAAACTACAATTATATTCCTTTTGAGAACTTAGAGTAAACTAATTATGGGTGACATTCATTACAATATCAGACAATAAAAATTGACATCTATCAGAGTTAAAGACAGAAATGAAGTTTGAAAGAGCGCTCCTGTGTCATCTGCCTGGAAGTTACTTTAGGAAAAGAATGACTTGAAGTATTTGGGAGCTAAATACTGTTCATGCTGTATAAGAGCAGGAATAAGGGCTGGATGTCAGAGAGTCAGAGAGGAAATTTTTCAATTAATTTTTGAATTTTTTCAATTAATATATGGAGTACCAAATTACAGTAAAAGCAGGCTCCCACAAGAGACGGGATGCATATGGGAACATAGACATGGCAAATCACAGGCTTTTCCTATGCTCCCCTTAGGTATGGCATGTTAGCTATGTGTACATCAACAAGTAGGCAGGACCAGAAGGATCCTGCTGATGCCTCACCTCTGCATCGCAGAAGGTTTTTGGTTTTCCCTGCTCTAGTCCTGTTCAAGGGATGCCTATGAGGACCTGGGCTGTGCTAGATGCACATCTTCCAGTTTAATTACATCCAAAAGGAGTCAAACCTGTGTACTCTGAGGCCGAGCGATGGAGAGAGAAAACCACAGCAAAGGAAGTAAAATGAGATATTTGCTTCCATGTGAGCTTGTGATCTCAGCTACAATGCTGACATAAGCATATTTATTATGTCCGTGCAGCTAGTTCTGCTGAGGATGGGATGGAATTTCCTGTGCACACTGTATAAAGGTTGGAATAAACGTCTGATGCTTGGCTAATCAGAAGGGGAACGGTTTTTCAAAAAGAAAGCAAACCTGGCTGAGTCATCACCTCTGGGAACAGAAGCATTAGCGAAGCAGAAGCAGAGGAGAAAGCATGGAGTAATGTGGAAGATTAATGGAGACCATTGCTGCATTTCACTTTCACGATCTTGCCTCTTCAGCAAAAGTTTAGAAAGCTACTATGATCATTTCTAGTCAGTTCAAATTTATAAGAACAGGAAAGAAATCCAAATCCATATCTTCACTAACAAGCTTGTTATACACAATAGGCTCAAGGTGATGGAGATGGGAGAGCGCTTTGGTCTGCTTTTTGGCCACTGAGCTTAGATGCTGCAAATTAGAGTATCCGTACTTATGAATTTTTTTATAGGATGGTTGAAACAGGTAAGATAAAAACATTAGTTTGTGTTCCAGATCCTGATTTGTAAGTGTATACTGTGTATGTGCACCTCAGACAGACACTTCCAATGTTTTTTAAAAGAGTTCTACAAAATGAAGCTCTGAGAATGATTCCTAGGCTGTTTCTGGATATTATTGATGGAGATATGGGATTTTCTAGGGCTGTAGTCTAACACTTTGTTTTCCATTGTACGGGAGGTGCAAAAAATGTCATCTTTCTAGCTTTTCTTTCCAGGTTTAATTTCTACTCAGAAATTAACTATGCATTTCAAACTTTAAAATTTTCAACACTTTCAAGAACCCCTCATAGACTTACAGAATACAAATAATATGAATTAAAATTCAGCTCTAAATCACAGCAAACTGTATTATATAGCATGCTCTTAAAGATAAGGGTTAATTGAAAAGTGCGTTGGCCAAATCATTTCTGTGAGCATTAGCACCGCGTGTATCACAAGCAGCAGGCAGCCATCGGGTTATGAACAGGTTCTGAAGTGCTTCCAAACTGTGTAAGGATGGGAGGACAGCCTTAACTGAGCGGCGTAGGTTGGCAGGTTCGCATTCGTTTGGTGAGGGCAACTTTAGAGTGAGGATCCCGGGCGTTGCTGGCGTGGGGTGTAGGCAGGAGGGATGGGTCGTGCGTGGGAAGGTGCATCACCCACATATAGGGGTGTTCTGCACAGCGCCTGAAGAGGTCTTTGAGCTGGTAATAACCATATTGATAATCAGGGCTGCCTTCACCTTAATAATTCAAATGACTATTATTTTTGTTCCTGCTGAAGCCTGTGACAAAGCTCCTTTTATCCACAGCTGCTGCTGTATTCCTTGTTGAGCGTTGGGTTTGACCAGAGAAGACGCTCGATATGTAAGCTTTTCTGGGTAAGCCCTTTCCAGGTCTGTTCTTTCCAGTTCCAGCTGGCTTTAGCTTTCTCCTATCTCTCTCATCCACTTGAGTTTCCATGAGAGGGTTAGATTTTGGGTGAAAAGGCAAGAAAAAAACTAGAACTCCTCACCAGCTGAGTAGGTATGTGTGTACTTATATGAAATATGCTAGGTAGAGTTTTGAGCCATTCCTGTAAAGTTTTGAACCCTTGCTTCCTCATGTCAATCCATTGATTCCTCTGGGATTCTGTACCGCATCGCTGGGATCCATGTCTCTGTAGAATTGATTTTATTTATGTTTGCTATTAGATGTCTTTGCATCTAGACCGTGCAGAATCCAGCCTGAGCCTGAACTCACTGCCAATTCACACTAGTGTTCTACTGGAGTACCTGTGGGGCTGTGGAGCTGAGAACAGGGGAGAATTTGAGGAAGTTCCTTAAATTTAAGGTTACCCTCAAGGATGGATTTATCCCCTGAGAGAAATGGCCCGGTGTGCCTTCTATCCCACCCCCATCAGAGAATGACGTGAGTGACCCATCTTCTAGCGGGGCTGGACAGACAGGTCGGGGTAGCTGAGGGAAACATCAAGTTTCAGGTCTTGGGAGCAACTACTGCTTCAGGACACCAAGCTTAAACTCACCGTTAAGATCAAGGCAAAGGTGAAGCCTTCGGATGCCTTATTACAAAGTATGGTATACAACGTGTGAAGGTGTCCCAGTTTATTTGCGCTGTGTGTTACATTCATTTATGGCTATTCATTCTGCTGATGGAAATCGTATTTTAAGATTGAAGCAGAAGCAAGCAGAGTTAATTTCAGCTTTGCTCTACACTGTTCCATGCTCTGAGTACTCGGTTTCCCATCCTTCATATTACAGGAACAAGAGATTCTTTCAAATTGAGTGTAGATGAAACCTGAAGTCTAAGGCAATAGCTGGTAGGGTGACTATGATGAAGTTTATTCTGTCGGAAAGAGACTTACCATTTTTTAATTTTAGTTTTAGTAATACCTACACACATATATGTGTGCCCCACATCTGGCATATTTGAGTTGCTGTGTTAAAAATTGTTTTATTTGCAACTCAGAATTCTGGCTGAAGAAAGTCCAGTTTTATTTTACCCTGATGAAAATCCTTTCCATTTATATTCTGGATATATTTACATAAAATATGAACAAATATCTCCTAACGAATGAGTATACACCAAAGTTTCAAATTTCTTTTTTTTTTTTTTATTTTTACTTTTTATTTTTTTATCTGGGTATTTCTGCATATTTTTAGCACACAAATATTTTGGGATCTTTGCATTCTTCTTGCCAGTGTTATTTTTCTCATGCAGAGAGACCATTTATCTATTTTGTACCTGCAGTCCTTTTTGTGGAAACTCCCTTTCTTTCTTCCTGAGTATTAAGAACAAATCAATAAAAAGTGAAAGCTTAAAAATATTCCCAAGCTGCATGTAAAACAAATGGGATTTTGAAATGCTGAGTTGACATCCCTTCCCGCCATGCTTCTGAATGAGATATAAAACCGAGGTCCTGACCACATGCAGTCATTTAACAGATCCCATGGCACTTTTTTCAAGAGTAGAGGTGAAAGCTGCAATGTCATGGCTTAATTTCAATCAGATAATTACATTCTACCCACTTTAAAATTCCTCACTGGTTTCTGTTAGAAAAGATATTCCTCATTTTTCTCCCAAACTGTTGTGTTGTGCATTGCTAAGAGGCTTTTGCCCTTTACCCCAGTAGAAATGCTTATTCCTGGACATTTCAGTAATGAGTGAAGCAATCATCTTATATCTAATTTGCAGTAAAATTTCCTAAAGCTTCTCAAATGCCACAGGAATTGTGGAAATATAGCAGAGACTCTCCTCTGTCCCTTACAGACCCTACAGTGCACCTCGTTGTCCCATATTTTGGAAGAGTGATTAGGAAGCAACAGATGAAATGTATTTATTATAAAATATTGCTGGCATTATGGCTAACTTGTAGGTGGCATTTGTTGCTCAGGTGTGTGCACAACAGCTCCACATGCTTTAGTGTAAACTAATTTAAGACTAAAGGGCTAAAGGTAGTAAAATTATCTTAATTTTTTTTTTTTTTAATCCCATCTGACAACACTCTTCTAAATATGTTGACACTGTATCTCATGCAGGTGTAGCCCAATTCTGCTGAAGGTTCCTGAGAGCTTTGTGAACGTGATTTGAATGAAAACATAATTTAAATGAAGCCTGAGGACTGTGGGGACCCCTGGTGCAACAAGAATACCAAAATATATCTAAACGGGGCTACACTGTGCGAAGAAGATCCTTTGTGAGCTGAGAAAATGAGTGGTGGAGGTTTAATCCGGTACCTCGCCTTTTCCTGAATAAGGAGGTAACTTGAAAAAGCTGGCGGTTATGCACGCTGTTTTGGTGTTTTGAATCATCCTGTGCAAAGTTTAGCACCATTAGGAACAAAGCTATTTTAAGGTTGGTAGTCTTCCAGCTGAAACATCTAAAATGTGGTTTCATGTTATAGTTTGAGGTCTTCTAAAAGCTCACCAGAACGGATGAAGCCAGTTTTCCTCCCTCCTCTATAATTCCCTGTCCCAGGCATTTGTTTCTGCTACTTACCTTGTAGTGGCTGTGGCACTTGTCTGACCAACCTTATTTTTTACATGCAGAAAGGCCATACAGGGCTGCACCCTCTAACCCAGGACTCTGCCTCTGATGGTGGGCAAAAGTGAACGCTCAGGGACGGAGAGACAAAGCAGATAGTTATACCCCTCCCAAACACCCTCCGGCAATTTGTAAGTCCAAGACTTTCTAAGCCAGGAGAGGCATCTAGGTATGCGATAACCCTCAACGGATTTTTCAGCAGAGAACTTGTCAGGGAAGCCTCATCCAGTCCTTCCCTGAAGGCTCGAAGCTTATATCAATCGCAGCACCCCGTGGAGAGGAACCACCGTTTAGCTATTTACTGTGTGAAGGACCACGTCCTCCTGTTTGCTTTCAACCTGGCACCTGGTGGAAATCAGGTAATACCCTCTCCTCTTTCTACTGGAGAAGGCAGTGGACAGTTGATCTGCCATCCTCTCTCTGACACTTATGTCTTCATACAGGTCTCTCTTATCTCCCTTTGCTCGCCTATTTTCCAGGCTGAAAACTCTTAACCTTAATCATTCTTTGGACACAAGTTGTTCCTAATCTTTGATCATCCTTGTTGCTCTTCTCGGAACCTTTTGTAGATCTGCTCAGTCATTTTTGAGATGGGAGAGCCAAACCATACTATTCGGTGGTCAAAAGTTCTCTCTTTTGTTCTCTTTTCTTTCCTTGTAGTTCCTAAGACTTTATTTGCTCTTTGACTGCTGTTGAGCTCTGTGCTGATGCTTCCTGGAGTTATCTATCATAATCCCAAGATTGCTTTCCTGGTAAAGGTCAACTCAAAGCCCATTATTTTCTTTCTGAAGTTAGGATTGCTTTTTACTGTGTGCGCCATATATTATTCTACACTGAATTTTATCTGCCTTTTGACACAAAGCTGCTCAGTGTCATAAGGTCTTTCTAGAATTCTTTGCAGTCCGTTCTTATCTTTTCTACTCTGAATAACTTTCTACCATCAATAAATTTTGCCACCTTATTATTCAGTGCATTCCTGTGATATGACAGATATGTTAAACATCAGAGATCTCGATGCAGAGAACTGTGAAATGACACTGGAGATCACTATCTGTTGAGAAAATTATCCTATTCTCTGTTTCTTGCCTGTTGACCAACTATTTTACCTATTTTCCTTTTTATGCAAGGGTTCCATAAACATCTTCAGAGCTTATAGTAAGGGGCTTGGTTTGGAGTCATTTGGAAGCGTAAAAGTATCAACTGGATCTGCCCATGTGAAAACCTGATGACTCCTTACAAAAGCGCCAGGTCTGTAAAGCTTGGCTTTCTCTACAAGCCCTGATAACATTTATCCACGCGCTTCGGTTCATCATACACATTAAGAGTAAAATGGTAAAAAAGAGAGCCAAGAAAGTAACTCAGTAGCACTTTGCTGCATTGGCGAGGTGAACTGACTTATCTCCTGAGCACCATGCTGGTGGGTGCGTGTGATCTCTCAGCAGCAGCGAGCTGGTCCTGGTCAGGACATGGAACTGGCTCTGTGGTGGAGATGTGACTCCAGAGGCAGCAGTTGTGGATTCTTCCTCAGCAGATGGACACGGTGGCTGCTGGACTGGGCCAGTGTGCTGCCACTAGGGCTGGCTCATCTCACCATCCTTTTCTGATAGAAGGAGAGCAAGGCAGGTTGTTGGGTTTTTTTCCCCAAAGATAAAGGCCAATGTTTTAGCATGTAAATGAATAATATAAGTGCTCTCAAAATCATGCCATTTTCCAAACATTGAAATACAAGTCTGAGGGGAGTTTCCATGCCTATTCAGGGAAATTATTTGGGCTGAGAAGCATTTTGTGGCTCAGGTGTGCAACATTCTGTGTGCACAAGTTCTCAGAGGAGTGAGGTCCCAGGTGTTCTCCTCCCACCCAGTTTTCCTTGTCATCAGCAGAAGCAGGGAAGACAGCTACAGATTCACAAGTGTCTTTTAAACAGAGGCGTTGTGTTGGTCTGTTGTGGGACAACATGCTTTAAAGATCCTCTTTTAAGTAGCAGTCCCTGCAAGAACCTGGTTAGGGCTGAGTTCTTTGACTGGACTAATGGAGTTTCTAGGTGTACCCCAGAGACTCCATTTAACTCCTCCCGTGGTTATTTAAGGCTACTTAAAACTTCTAATTGAATTTTCAAAGCAAAAATTATTTAATTGTATTTTAAAGCATTCAAGAGAAACAAAAAGAATACATTAAATTGGTTTATAAATTGACTCATAACTATGTAACCGCAGTAACATACAATTTAAGTTTTGTCACTCTATTAAAATACACAGGAAAAAAGAGAGAGGTCATCGTTGCTTACTCAAATTTCCTACTGAATTCAAAACAACAAATTAAAATGTAAATTAAAGTCTCTGTTTTTTTAATTTTTGCAGATGCAGAATGACTGTGAAGATAAACTTCAAAGGTTCTGATGACTGTCTCATTTTCTCCTAGGGAACTTATGAACACCATTATAACGTGTGAAGGTAAGATAAAAAATATCTACTGGCTTCACTAGGCTATTGTACTTCAATTTTTGCTTAAAATCAAACACCTAAGTTAAGTAAATTTAGAGAACTTGAAAGTCTTCCAACTGCTATAGCGTTCAAAGAGTAGATTGGGGACGTTTAGTAGATGGACCCAAATTATTTTTACACAGTAAGTTAACTAATTGAAATCTAAGAGTACTTCATTACTTTTTGATTATTTTTTACAAGGAAATACAAGATGCATTTTTGGTTGCCTGTAGTTTGAACACAGCAAAAATCTTTTCATTTGAGTCCAGCTGGTAGCGGTTATCCATGAATCAGAATTCTCCTATGCAATCATTAATATCTGTTTTTTAAGCTGTATTCAAACTTGATGGAGAAAAATTAAATAATAAAAATACTCTACAGCAGCAATTTTATTTATTTCTAGTTCTTTTTTTTTGAGATGGTTTATTTTGACTGATACACCAGAGAAGCTGCACTTGCAGGCTCTTATATCCGTGTTTTGTTTTCCACATTAAAGAAGGTTGCAACTTCATGGCGTTGAATAGAGAAAGCAAATGTATATGTAACTTTCAGTTTTGCAAAAATCTACACTGTGCAAGTCTCTGAATAAATTTTGAATTTTTTTCTAAACCTATTGAGTAAACTTAGATTAATATTGTTATGAAGAAGTAAACATGCTAAAGAAGGTACTTTAAGTAATTTTTTAAAAAATAAACCTATTTCATGGAAAAAAGATTATTCTTCAAATTTGCTATAAAGGCAAAACATATAGTAATTTAATATGTAAGCTGGTTGTGAAAGCAAGTGTATTTAGGCACAAGTATTTAAGCCAAAATATTTGTTGTTGTCTTCTTGTTTCTTCTTTTTTCTGAAAACAGTTTGCCCTTATTGAACATGGTTGGAATGTCCCATAAGGTGGCATGAGACAGCAAAGGTGGCCTCCATTTGTCCTCAATGGCATAGTGGAATGGATAGACTGCCTACAAGCCAAATCTGGTCGCCTTCTCCTACTCTTCCACTCAGGTATCTAATATTAAAAATGGTAAATATCTGCTGGGCTTTTTGTTTGGAAATATGAGTGGAAACCTCTAAGGTAGGCTATGGATGAGCATGGAATTCAGCAAGGCAGGAGGCATCTTGCAGCCCCACGAGATTCAGAGCACTTTGCCAAACAGCTTTTTTTTATTTTTACCAGCCATCCTGCTGGTAAAACCATCCTGAAAAGGTGAGCTGCTGCTATGCTGAGCAACGTACTTGGGTTATTTATGAGGTGTGGGAAAGAAATGGCATCTCTGAGGCATTACACGCCTTCCACTTCTGAAGTAACCAGACCTGCCAAAAGACATAAACCTTGGTTTGTCTCAGGCCTTTCTCTGTCTCCAGATGTGAAGTGTCTTTCTCTCATGATGCTGCAGCACAAACCTGCTCTATTTCCCTCAGTCCCTTTCATGGAAATTGACTTTTTCCACATCGCTATCTCCTGTGAACCCCCACTTTGTTCGCTGGTTTGTCAAGACCGTGGCAAAGCCCAGAATTTCAGTCTGCCCCTTAGACAGTTGGGCTAATTCAAGGGTAGACAGAGCCATGTGAAATACAAAAATTAGATAGCATGTCAACAAACAATAGTTTGGGGGTTTTTGTCCTGTCCTGCGGTCCCTTACAATATATGCTGGATGATGTGTTCTGCCAGTAACATTTGCAACCACTGATAACTTCTGGGTAGAACCCATCGCTCAGTGTGCAAAAACTCATTCTTGACCACAAAACAGTGGGCAGTTTCAAGCCGCTAATACCTCTGCACTTATTGGCAGCAGGCTGTGATTTCTTTTTTGTTTCAGTAGTTTTGGGATTGCATAGTATTAGAATATTTTTTTTTAATGAGTCTGCCTATGTATTTTGAATGGAATAAATAGGGTGGAGCTCTCACTCCTTTGTAGGTTTTCCCTCTGGTAAGTCTAGCAGAAGCCGTGAAACTCCACATTTAATAGTTCCATGGCCTATACATGATCTCTATGGATTTAAAGTTGCCTTTGAAATCAATGAGAACACTAGACAAAGCTAATAGTGTCTGTGTTTGCTCTTTTGTCACATCAAAAGTAAGCTGGTGTGTGACACTCAGTTTCTAGGTTTTACTTTCCGATGGCATAACAATAGATGACACTCTGGTGTGCCATAGTAAACAACAAGCATTGACATATATTGCTTTTTTTAGAATACTTTTGTATTAATAATGTGGGTTTTTTTACAGTCTTCCAACTGATTTTGCTGGAGATAATAAGGACTTGTCATAGTACCTGTCTTCTGTTGCACTTTATCTGTGCTGCTGGAATCCAGCTGGAAAGAGGTGGGTTGCTCCCCTCATGACATAGTGAGGGGACGGGTGGCTTTTTCCTGAAGTTAATATACTTTCACTCATTAGATTTATTTGAGTCATACCATAAGTATTTTTCTCTTGATTGGCTGCCTGTACTACGCATGTTTAAAATGATGTCTGCAGACATATCCTGTCACAATTTCCATAGAATCACAGAATGGTTTGGGTTGGAAGGGACCTTAAAGACCATCTAGTTCCACCCCCCTGCCATGGGCAGGGACACCTCCCACCAGACCAGGTTGCTCCAAGCCCCGTCCAACCTGGCCTTGAACACCTCCAGGGATGGGGCAGCCACAGCTTCTCTGGGCAACCTGCGCCAGTGCCTCACTACTCCCACAGTGAAGAGTTTCTTCCTAATATCCAATCTAAATCTCCCCTCTTTCAGTTTAAAACTAGTGGTCCTATCACTCCACTCTCTGATCAAGAGTCACTCCCCAGTGTTCCTACAGCCCCTTTAGGTACTGGAAGGGGTCATAAGGTCTCCCCGGAGCCTTCTCTTCTCCAGGCTGAACAACCCCAACTCTCTCAGTCTGTCTTCATAGGAGAGGTGCTCCAGCCCTCGGCTCATCTTCGTGGCCCTCCTCTGGACTTTGTCCAATAGGTTCATTTCCTTCTCATGTTGGGAGCTGCAGATTCATCGTATTTCTTTCTTGTCTCTCTCAGCATTTGGGGTGAGGGTTTTTTTTGGTATTAGTTTGGCAGCAGAGGGCTCGTCCATACCATACAACACAACATGTCACAGATTATGACATGTGCTTCTATTAGTAGCACTACTTAAATCACTCTGGAACTGGAATTAGTTTAGTGCTGCAAGCTAACTCGTTGTGCTGAGAATTGAGAATTTTTATTTTTAGGGCAGAAATGACAGTACCCTAACTATACTTTCTTTTCCCTGCATAGAATATGGGTTGTGTTCTTCCTGCTTCCAAAAGCCAACTCAAAATTTATGTATATCCGTGCTCGCAGGCTTGAGACTTAGCTGACACATGGAGCCTGCATTCACTTTCTGAAAGGGGATTAAATTCCTCTCATGGACTAATGTTTCAGGGTAAATAAGCAGATTGTATAAAGATTGTCACTTAAAATGAAAAGTTATTACAGCTCCTGAATGAAATAACACTGCCGAAGATGTGCTGAGCATCAAATTTTCTCTTATTAAAACTAGATCGCAACTTTCATATTTTAGAAAGAGTTCATTAAAACTTGTCTTATCTACTTAATTAAAGGCAAGTGTCCCTATATAGAGACAGACAAACAAATTAACATAATATTCCTCAGCTTCTCCTGAGGAATGTAATATTCTTATCTTTAGAACACTAATTGCTGCAGTTAGGGTTTTGTTAAAAATGAATTGATATTTGCCAAGAGTACAGATTTGACACGCAGAAAAAATGAGTGACTACAGCAGCATTCCGATACGCAGATGAAACAAGGTATTTAAATGTTAATATAGTGTTTTTCTAATAAGAGGAAAAATATTAGTTTAGCAAATTAATCCCAGTGCATTGATGTCTTTCATGGGATTGTAGTGCTTTGTTAATCTATCATATTACAGAGAGATTCAAAGTAAAAGCTATTTCTATCATAGCAAACTGTAGCAACATGTGTAATAACAGGGAAGATTAGTTCCTGCCTACACAATTAGGCAATGTATTGACTTAATACAGTTCATGCACATACATAATAAATGGGAGTTTATTATAATATGCATGCAGCCATCTTGAATACACTGATTAGCAACATAATACAGTCGAGCATAATCATATATATTTGTATTTTGTCGAGTGCAAATTAAGTCAATGTATTCCGATGTTCTGTATTAGCTGTGTTAAGCAGACGAGCTGTATGGAGATGAAAGAACTAACTGATATTTATTTCAGTAAATCCTTCCTTACGTTGACAAGTAAATATTCCACAGACTACAGATCTCCTTGAGAAGACGCAAGGCATGTACCGGAACAGAAGAAATATATTAATGGGATATATTAACAGTTTAGAAAATAATCTGTAGCAATCAGCAAGGTGCAAGTAACAGCTGACATGATTGTTCCTGGGTCTCCGGTGGGAAGCCGTGTCTGCTGGGACACGGAGCAAGAGGAGTCTTGCAAATTTCTGGGAGATACTGTTTACCTAGACCTTCACACAGAGTATTTAGTGTGTGCAGCCTTCTCGCTCCCGTTTTACCGCGCAGCGAAAGACTGGCCTGAGTCTTTTAGCCAGAGTAGTGCTAGAGAGACGAGATCCCTGGCTCCTGGGAGGCATACATCCCCGGGGATGGCTTGCTTTTTTTTAATTCAGGGAGTTTGTGGGTGTTAAACCTCACCGGTCTTGGTGTCATCGACTTGTCCCTAGTACTTGACAAAGATGGCAATATAATTGAGAAATCTATTTAATGTGGCTCACCATCCAGGTTCCTTGCTAAGTGGTATTGATGTCCCCCAGCAAGACCTCTTTTACATGCCATAGGTGTGAGAAGAGCTGACCCAAGATTTCCCATCCTTGCTGGGTGTGCCAACAGGTCATGAATAGCTTCTCTATGTCACAACACCAGTGGGGCTGAGGGCTCCTCTTGATACTCTTAAATGAAATTCGCTCTATTAATTTCTTGAAATTAAAAAAAAACCCTAAACCACATCAACAACCAAAAAAAAAAACCCAAAACAAAACCACAAAGCCCAACAAACCCTAAATTGCAAATACAAGTCTGTAGGAAGAGACATCTCTGTTACTTGGAAGATTTTTCCAAGTAATTTGGAATTGCCACCAATTAGCTTGGAGCAACTGAACTTTCAGTGTCTTTCCCTTCATCATGGCTTGACTATTAAATTCAGGATCGTCTTCTGCGTAGCACTGTCTAACACAGCATTTATCAATCATATTAAAACATCTAGTAGTGCATAGATTTTCATTAAGCAGCAAATAGATTTGTGTTTGGTATCACAGACACGTTGTTACCACGTTGACTCAGATAACAGTTTAGTATGAATGACCATAGCTGTATGGTGCTTTGTTTTGGATTTGTGACCAATTTTTGTTGATAATACAAATACAAATACTTATTGCTGAGCAGTGCTTGCACATCATCAAGGGCTTTACCATTTCTCACACTCCTCCACTAGTGAGCAGAATGGGGTGCACAAGAAGCTGGGAGGGGACACAGCCGGGAGAGCTGACCCTAACTAACCAAAGGGATGTCCCGTGCCGTGTAACGCATTGCTCAGCAATAAAAGCTGGTGGAAGGAGGGATGTTTGGAGTTATGGAGTTTGTCTTCCCAAGAAACCATTATGGGAGATGAAGCCTTGCTTTCCTGGAAAAGATTAAGCACGTGTGTGTATATATATTATGAGTTTAGAACCAGGGATACACATACTAAGGAGCCCTCAATGAAAACTTTCAGTGGTAACAAATACACGACTACGATTTCTTTTGCACTGAAATTCAAGCCTTATGCATACTCGAACATTACCCGCCAATTAAAAGGCAATTTGAGAGAAGGAAGAGCATCCTTGGTGTCAAGGGAGCCAAGATTCACAGTCGTAACTGACGGGCTTCCCTGACTGCAGCTTCGGAGCTAGGCATTTCGGTGACACATAATTTACAAGATAGAGCCGTGTTATATGAGTTATGTAAATGACTCTAAATTATTATTCTGCCATCAATAACACAGCAATTTGAGGAACTCCTAATTTACCCAGTAGGAGAGGGGTTTATGTGGCATATGGAAATGAATGAGCCACACATGCTTCTCTCGCTTAAAACAGAGCGCTTTGGACTGTGTGATAAGCTTATAATATTCATGTGTCAGAAAGGCTTTTTCTAAACAGTAAAGTATCTGCCTTTGGTATTAAAGATAAGGGGAGTCCCACTTGAGAAAAAGAGGGATGACACTTCTGGTTTGTTGCTGGTTTTACATTGTGTAGTCATCTTGTTTTGAATCTTCCCTAAAAATAACCCAATTCTGTCAACCTAGGCAGTATATTCATTTTGTGTGTAGAAGTATATATTTAATTATTTCCTTTTATTTTGTTATTAATATTTCATTAAAGGAGTTTAGTTCCTTCTAAACTCATAAGTCTCTTTTCCTCCTCCTCTGCCTCTCTCTTTGAAGAGCATCTGTTGGTCCCATCTGAGGTCCCCCAGGTCCCCAGTAGCCGATTTGGCCTAAACCACGACAAGAAGTTATATTAATATAATATAAATGCTATAAAAATATATTTTTCCTTTTTTTGTTCTGTTAAAAAGAAGTGTTAAAATATGAGGGCTAGATCTTTCAACTTGGTGTAAATCAACAAAATCTGTTCACTCCCGGTAAAAACAACCTGATCTACAACTGAGGATCTGTCTTTTGATGTAAGTGCAAAATAAAGATTCATGAACTACTTTAGACTTCTAATGAGAAAATATCATTAATTAGAATGGCATTGAGTGACATTCCTTAAAAATATTTTAAATTGAAAGTTCTCAAAATCATTGACTATCCTTGAATTCAACCTGAAAAATGCGAAGCTTCAGGAAAAAAATATTAAAAAATTATGATATATGTCATGTGCTTTTTCATTAGTAGAAAATGGGTTGCTTCTTATATAAAAAGTAAACAAAACAGGAATAAAGTTGAGAATTTAAGAAAAAAATCAATGTTTAATTTAGTAAGGGGTAACTCAAGGTATACATGAGGTGCTTATGGAAATTATCTGCAGTTCAGATTGAAGGAAATAAGGTCACAAATCTCTTTTTTATAGACAAGTTATAAGGTAACTTATAATTTATTGCTGAAAGAAATGCTACAAAACCCAATCTTTAATACCTTTGTAGTGTTGCTGGTTCCTTATGGCAGAAGCCAGGAGAACTACAAACGTGAAAAATAGTGAAGGGAAATAAGGTGATTAAAATATTTTAAAAAATACTGGATCATGATAGTTAAGCACTTAAAATGGGGGAAAGTGAACAAATGTTTTGTGTGGGTATCATTATTATTTTTTTTGTCTTAAATTCTGTGCAGAAGTAATAGCTAAAAAAAAATATGAATACATTTAACAGATACCTTTCATGCCTCTTATTTTTCCGCGATATGCCTGAATTTTTTTTCTCTCTTATATGTAAAGATGTTCCCAAGGTGTGGTTGTTCCTCCCTACACATGTTCTTTCCCCATTTTTCTAATATTCTCAAAGAAAAATGGGAATGAGGCAGACCAGGAATAAAAAGGAAGCAAATTATAGGAAGACGGGTAGTTTCAGTTTGGGGGGCTTTTATAAAATTAAAAAGTGAGAATTTTCTGTTAAAGTAATTTCCAAAAAACATAGCATTAATCATCATTAAGCACAAAGAGACAATTTTGCCAAGGATGCAATGCAAGAAATTAGCAATGAAAAACTTCACCTTTGCTTGTTTATGGTAGTGTCAGGTTATTCAGGCTAGGGGGTCTGCTTTATCCCTGAATTTAAAGAGGAAAAAACCCAAGAAAATATTGACCACAGCTGACCTCGTCTACTGTGTATCATTAATCTAACAGTGACATCAAGCAGCATAAAATTAGGAAACACATATCGATCTCTATGGTGACCTAAAAGTGACGTACGCAATGGTATCTCAATGTACCTCAATGAGAATGAGGACAGTTTTACTGCAGCACTGTTACTTTTTGTTTGACTTTTCTGTCTAGAAAGAACTCCAAAAACCTGAATAATTTCCATAGCAGAAGGTAAGGTTTGTGCAAAGTGCCACGGTAGCGTAACAGGAACGTGAAGTTCTAAATTTACCTGCTCTCCCTTCTCCTACCAAGGAGATTTGACTTAGATTTTTAAGACCAGAAAGGTACGGATGGCTACACCGACAGAGTTATGGGATTTTGGTTTTGCAATGTAGTTGCATTACTGGACTACTTCATTAGAGTCCAGCATAACGTATATGATTATAAATCACACAGCAAAGTATTGCCTACCAGAGTTGCAAAGAGCTGATGGAAAATAAACACATATAAAACGACGTAACAAGACAATAAAGAGGAATTAGTGGGTGATTAATGAATCAGTATTCAGCTACAGCAGTCCATAAAAGCACGGACCGGTTAACAAAAGCTTTCCTTTTACTTTTCTGTAGTTAACATAATTCTACTTAGTAGAGTACTGAAGTGGACAACTGGAATTACTAAATTAATGAATCAAGTCAGCATTTAAAGTTTTTAGTGTGGACAATGAGGAAAATAAAAACTGAGAAGTTCATTGGGTCATGCATTATTTCTCTCTACAGGGACACGATTAATTCATTCTGTTCCAGAGATTTCTTTGATCTATTGTCAAACGTAGTGTTGATTTAACACAATCATTCTAAAAATTTGGATCAAAATTATGATACTGTAATACGTATATTTAAGGGCCTGAGGTCAGTATTTGATGAGGCCTCAGTTTATCGCTAGTTGCTGTTCTACAGCAGCTCTGGGGCAGGGTGTTGGCAGCTATTTTCCAAATATCTGGTAACATACGCTGTTAGAGCTCCTGCCCACAGATGATGTTGTAAAGATACAGACACGTTAGTATCTCTGTCTCCTGGAAATTCTGTTCAATAAATGCTAGCTAGTTGTGTATGCAATACACAAATGTTGAATGCAGCTGATGGAAGGAGAAGCTAACAATAACCGCATTTAAACTGGAACGGCAATATAAAAGAACAGTATTTGATCACTTTTTTTTTTTTTGGAAGTGTAATCAAATGAAATAATTGCAGACCATATTATCCATTTTGTGTTCCTTTGAGGAACACAATGATGTTGTTATGAAAACATTAATACAATAGATATTAAAACTATTATTTATCCCTAAGTTCTATGTAACTTCAATACAGCCTTAAAGTAATAATAATTTAAAAATTCTCTATGAAGTTATATAGCAGTACAAGTCCGTGTAAAACACCTTCAGCAAAATATGCACTGTAAAGTTTCGAATCCTCTTTCCCTCCAACAATCTTCCAGGTGCTGTCTGGGAAATAAGAGGACATCAGTGCCTGAGTTTGATCCCGGTTTGATTGCGAGTCTCCAGCAGCCCTGGAAGCAGCCTTTTCTAAAGTAGATTAATTCAATAAGCTAAATAGCAGCATGATCACTGCACCCCGTTGGCGGGACACCTGGGGTAAAACCACTTCAAAACAGGCTGTTTTGTGCAGACTCAGTAGCGTCTTGAGTTTTGATTTCGTGGGAGAAGTAGAAGTCAGTTCTGGACCTCTCAGTCCACTGCCGTGCTGATAAGTACCTGATTTGCTGCTGATAATCACTTTCCTCCTCATTAATTACAGCTCTGTTTTTCTATCGACACTTCATGTAGCCAGCGCTAGATATTCCAGTACTAATGAAATTGATTACGCTGTGCAAGATAATGGATCAAAATAACACAATATCAGCTCTGCTATGAAAGAATGTGTGAAAGAACACCTGCGCTAGTATGTTCTGTTCCAGCAGTTTGCTGCTTTCTCCATGGCTTTGTATTTATTCCATCTTGATTTCTAGCTCTGAGCATGATGAATGCCTATATGCTTAATTTCTCATAGGGAGGCTGGCAAGCACTGTAATAGATAACTTCAAAGCATAATGAAAAGAAAAATGCAATGAGCCATATTTAGGACTGTAACCATTTTTTTTTCTTATCGTTTTGACTGCCGAAAACGGAGCAGTATGATCTATGGGAATGTGTAGTCCTGTTCTTACTTGGGAGGCTTCAGATACTGCCTCGCTGGGTTTTTGAAATGGCGTGATTATGACTGAATTGCTCATTGCCAAGAAGAATTCCATTTTTCTAAGAACATAGTCAAGTAAAATTATCAAGATTATAAAGAAGTTATGGTTTATTTGAGCCAGCAAAAAGACAGCTACAAACTGACCATTTTATCAGCGCTTTTTTTTCTCATCCCTACATGCAGTTTAACATTTGCACAGTCCTCTTAACTTTCCAATATGTTTCTGAAGACAGTATTATGCATGGTCTAGTAGAAATAAGCTTGATTTTTCCAGGAAGACTGGTAAAGAAAAATTGATGGGCAGACAGCAGCTAGTGTTTTGAACATTTAGATCAGTGTTTTCATTTAGGGAGCAGGGAAAATTTAATTCAAAAACCTCAACACTACCCCCCCACACACACACTTAAAACTGAACTTGTCTGGAATAGACTTCAAGTCTTTCAGGGAAATGGTACTAACCACACTAAAATCAGAAATAAAACACGTTTCTAGAGAAAAGAAGAGTCTGAAGCAAACATATTACATTGCAAAGTATGTAATTTTAAAAAATCATCCAAAGTAATCTTTCCAACAATGCGCTTTAGTTTTCTGGATACAACTTTCCCCTTTTTAAAGGGTCTTGGTGCAATCTTAGACATATTCAATAGCAAATAAAGGGACATGGGCAGTATGGAAATACAAGCAATTAAAAAAATAGTTGTGATCAGATCTATTTATTCATGTGGCAGAATTCCTCACTGCACCGGGAGCCCCGGTGACTTCTACAGCAAGCTGCTATTTAACGCAGACAGAGATGGTGGTTTCAGGCACTGGTCCCAGTAACAAAAGTACTGCCGAAGATGCAATAGCCAGGTTGGTTTCTAAAATCATTTTCAGAAAAAAGGTAGACTTAAATTTTTAGTGATTCTAGCTGTTTAACACTTTCTGAAATGAAAATCCTCTTGAGGAGAAGCGCTTTGAAAAACAGAGGCTTAGTACTTAATTTTATCGAAAAAACCTTTCAGCGCCTGAAAATACTCCAGATGTGGGAAGATGTAGGTTGGCTGACCGGTTTTGTGGCCTCTTATGGAGAAAAACGTAACAGCTTCCAATAGCTCAGGAGTACGGACAAGCAAACGAAGGTCCAGTGGAGTCAGAGGGTCTCTGGCAGTAACCACACTGGTTAACTGGGCACTATTAGGCTAAAGCTTGAAAATTTGAGAGCGACAATATAGGTGAGCAGCACCGACTGCTGTTCAGTCCAGAGTCTGCTTGTCCAACTACAGTTTCTTCATTNCACCGACTGCTGTTCAGTCCAGAGTCTGCTCTTCAGTCCAGGTTCTGCTTGTCCAAGTACAGTTTCTTCATCACCTGGAAGAGATGAGTCATATTTTAGTGGAAAGGCAGCCAACACAAAACCGTGCCATGCATGGATGCACCTATAATGGTGGAACCACTGAAGCAAAATGCAGAGTACAGTCCTCAAAGCTGGAGCCAACAAGTTTTTTGAACAGCTTTAAGGAGCCAGTATATTTTTTTGTCAGTATTAAGGAGACAGTTATTGACTATTTGGAAATCTGGACAGTAATAGGAGGTCAAAATAACCACTTGTGGGGAAGCAGCAAGTGTAGATCATTTTTTCTTCGCACAGAAAACCCAAGCCTCTGGTAAACCTGAAATAGATGTAGTTTTAGGAGCAGATCCTAAAAGAAATGTGGCAGAGCTGGGGCATACAGTAAATAGACAATCCCTTAGCTCTTGTTGAAGAGTTGTGTGGTCGAGATAGTGTTCAGAAACCCCTAAGTGGGTTAATGATATCCCTCCTTTAAGGAGAAATAGCTAAGGAAAGAACTGTGAATCACAGGTAATAGATCCAGTTTGGAAGAGGCCTCAAGAGGTCACGACATATTCTGTCCCCAAAATTTAGGATGGCGAAGTTAAAGCCTAAGAAAGCTGCATACTTTCAACCTTTCTTTATGTCTGGGGCAATAATTAAATGTTAAAATATTCTTGGTTTCTATCAGTCATGAGGAAACAGTATTGTGAAATCGGATCTCTCGCCTTACAACACAAATAAAGCATCCCCGTGGCATCTGCAGCAACTGTTTTCACATGAGGCTAATAAGATCTGTAACTTTAATTGGCTTTCATGTGACAGATGCTTTTGTCCTTTTTAAAGCACTAACCATGTTGTTTAGACTTTCGCTAAGGTTTTTTTCAAGCCACTGCCGCATATTCTCTGTCTCTCTTTTCACCCTTTCATTTCCTTTGCCCGTTCCCAGTCTTTTCAGCCCTCACGATCATGCTTCCCCACCACCCCCTACTCCACCTCTGCTCCTACACATGGTACCCAGCTCCAGTAATTCCTCATAGCTGTGCACTCTCTCCTCCTCAAATCACGTCTCACTGGCAGCACCTAGAAATAGGTATATCCAACAGTAGTTATGGCTGTCACTGCTTATGGGATGGGGGAAATGGGAAAACAGAAGAGAGATTTTTATTTTTTTTTAAGAATGTCATTTCATGATTTAGCAAATTGCTTCTGTATTTTCAGTACTTTCTATATGTATTGAAAATCTTCTCTACCTTAATCATGCAGACAAATTAGTAGATTAGGCTGATGCATGTCACGTTCTATCAAAATGGAAACACACTAACGCTATTTTGGTTTGTTTTCAGGAAACAGACACATATTCTAACAAAACTAACTACTTCAATCTATAGTTTAAAAAATTACGACCAGTTATTTCCCTTTCTGCTCTGCGAGCAGTTTTGTACAGATTCTTGTGATATTAAAGGAAAAGCATCAACTGTAATTGGATCCTGGTTTCTGGGGTTTATTCCTCAAAGATTATATTGTCTGTAACTCTGCCATTGACTACAGTGGGCGTGGGACGTTACAGAATACACAGTGTGAGCGCAGCCACGTGGAACGTCTATCTCATATCTTTAATGAAGTGAAAAACATCACCAGTTGCTGGTCCAGCCTATGATATGGCTTTAAATAAAATAGTATGTATTTTTAGCTAACTTCAGATAATTAATAACTGTATATAATGGATTTTCACACAGATATAAACACATCTGGTTCAGCAGCATTTGCAGGAAACCTAGAACGTATAATTGCTCCGACTTGCACTTGCTTTTTGTTTGTCCTAATTAATGAAGAATCTGCGTGTGGTTGAGGGGTAAAAAGGAAGGTAATTAGAAAAGCAAGACTGTATCTTCATCTACACACGTGCAGAAGCCAAGGTGACAGAGTTCTCTGTATTTTTCGGTTTCCTTTTAACTGAGATCGAACTAGTAAGTTGCTATTTATACTGCCTGCATCCTGGGGCATTTTGCATTATCATCAATATACTGTTGCATAACTGACACGGTAGCCTGCTGCAGCATTGATATAGTATTATATATAGAGAGAGGCCCTAAAATGTATGTTAGGTATCCATTTTATTTTGAAAATCTTCAGTCCAGCTACTTCTGTAAAAGAAGGATTTTGCAATATTGAAAAAATTTTGCTCAGACTATTAGTAGTAAGGCTTAAGAAGGAAACTTTTTATTAAATAAAGAGTAAGGGGTGTGTTGTTTTCAAAGATGATGCTCTTGAAAAAGAAATGTCAGAAGAACTTCCCTGCGTCATGAAAATACTGCAGTTGTGACAAGCACTGTAACGTGCAGAGCCACGTAAGTAAAGATGATGGAAGCAATATTAGCTGTGCCGAAGGAGCCTACGTTAGTTAATCTAGGATTCCTCCTCAGACAATTGAGAGATACAGGATGCTCTAGAAGGAAATTCCTATCACCCATCTCAAGTGTTTAAAGACTGGATGGCATTACTCACCTTCTGGAGATGTCTGCCTCCCCTCATTATGGAAGGAGTATAGATAAATAGTATAGCTGGGGTGGCTACTCTTTGCTTAATTAAGGCTTCATGACACATGAACAGTGAAGCTCAGATTTTTTTTCCGTTCATACATAAACTTAGTGAGTAATGAGCTAAACAATAAACTTTGTTTACTGGACCAATAATATTAAGTCTTGAACTCAATCGTTTAAATATAGTGGTAATGTGCATAGGTGTCCGTGACAATTATATTAAGGCAAAAATACGGTGCGTTCACCAGAAACAGAGCATACTTACAGGAACAATAACATTCCTGTTCATTGCCTAATATTCTTAGATGTATTACACCAGTGGAATTTGGGAAATGAATTGACACATCAGTAATAAATGAGATTTGGGACGCGGTATTGCGTATTGCATACTAATGCATCCAATAAAGTTGATTGTTTTCCAAAGGTGGGAACATTTCAGAAAGCACTGATGTGAGAGAGCTGGGCGTCTAATCGTGTGGGGACATCTGTAATTGGACAGCACATGGAGTTCACCACGACTGTTGGTATGGCAATACTGTGGTAATGGAGGACTTCCTCACCACGTATTTTCACGCCGTTAGCTTGATGACTACCGGGAGGAGATTGCTTCCACAGAGCTGACAAAGAAACTCATTTAAATTAGAAGCTACCACAAACACACAAAATAAACAAATAGTGTTTTTCCTGAGGTGGTTTTTTGTTTGGTTGTTTTTTGTTTCATTTAAATCTCTTGAGCTGTCAGAGAAAAGGATTTTAATTTAGTAAGTCAATAAACCCTCTATTTTATAGCGAATCGTTCTTTGTGGGGTTTTTTGCCTAGGCTAAAAGCTGCCGTTCTGTGGTGACTGATAACTCATTTTGCTCCTTTGATTTTTTGCCGTGCATATTTGAAGAGCATCCTCTAACTTACTCACAGCTTGTTTTCCTTTCTCCTTCTCACTGCTTTTGCTTCATGTTTATTTTGTTACCTGTGCCTAAAGGCTGTTTTCTTGTGTGGGAACAGCCCATGCGTCTTCGGATTTTTTGCCATATGGTACGCTTTACTTCTCTGTGTGATGTGCTCTCGATCACAGTCATCAGCACGTTCCCCAAAAGGCAGTTGCGACACCACTCTCTGCGTACACAGAAATAAGCATTTGCGGTTTCCCGTTGGAAGTTACCGAATAGATCTGCTCCCTGGCAGCGTCACTTCTCCCTTTTCGCTTCCTCGGGTGGCTGCGGGGATATGTGTTTTGGAGGTACGCGCTGTTATGAACTTCCTCGGGGAGGAACCGGTGTTGCCTGTGTGTGAAATGCAGCGCTGTGCCGGCAACGGTAGGGAAGATCAAGCTCCTGACGAATTAAGGAGCGGGAATTACGGGAAGGGAGATTTGTTAGGCTATAAATTCCTTATCTCTTTCCAAAAACAGAACGCTATAATCGTCTCTGTGGGTAAAACTGTCTCTGTGAAGAAAGCCTACGCAAACCTAAACTTTATTTTATGCCCCATTTTAGCCAATAAGGTTAACTAGCAGAGTACCAGTGTATTGTATTTGATTAAACTCTACAAATTTATAGAAAATAAGGGTCATCAATACCAGCACTTCATTCCAATACAACTAATAAGGGTTATCAATACCAGCACTTCATTCCAGTACAACTGACTTCACAGACTGAACCTCGTCGAGGATATTACTGAATTATTTGAAGCAGTACAAAAAAAAAAAAGGTTTTGAGTCATCTGTGTAAGTGTGAATAAAGCAAGATCTTGTGTCACATCATTACACACCGTACCTGTGCTGGCATCCTCCCTCGTTACCCGTCAGCTATAGTACAGGAATTTTCCGTAGTTATGTAAAAGTTTACTAAATTACATCTGTTAATAAGCAATTTTCCCCAGTCTGTTATTTTCACTCTTTACCTCCCACTGTGTTTTGGCTGCCTTTCAAGACTGAGCAGTACCTGCATCCTTTAAAAACAATGGCAATTATCTCTTGAATTAGGATTGCCCTCCAGCATCTCTTGGTCCAAGCGCTAACGTGTCTGAGCTCCATCACTGACCGAGTTCTCCACCACGCAGCGATAAGTCCTGCCAGCGTTATGGGAGACCCAGGCCCCCCAGCCGGTCACCACAACCGGAATGAATCTGTCTCGTCTCGCTTACTGATATCATACAAAAGTAACCATATTGCAGAGGAAAGCACAAAATGAAATATTATCTTTTGTAGATGTCATGGCAGAAGAACAAATCTGCGTCTGGGACCAGTGGAAGATACAGATAACTGACTTCATTTTAACCCAGTGGCTATCTAGATTAACTCAAAGTCGTGTCCTTCAAAAATACAAACCCTGATCCTCCTTCCCTCGGTTTGCCTACATGTATTGCTTTGTCGGACTGATTGGAGATGAATTATCTCAATGTCCATAAACCCAGAACATGCATTGTTACTTCCTCCAAGCTGATCACAAAAATTCATGTCCAGTCTCACTTAGGAAAGGATATCACATAATTTCTGGTTAATCACTGTGTGGGCCAAAGCCCCACGGTTTAGGAAACCTTGTTGAAATCTATCTGGGTCTTCCACTATGAAAAGAGAGGTCAGATCTCGCAGTGAAGGAAACTGCCAACAGGAGCAACTGCCGCTAATGCTCAGGTGAACTCAATATGTCAAGAGCTTATGGAGATTGGAAAAGCTGCATGGATATCCCTGGGCTGCTAACACTCCTAGGGTAAGGATGTAGGCAAAAGATTAATCTTCATAACCTCATTTCTGCACCTTTGATTCAAGAGATTATGTTGCACACAAAATGAACACACGAACAGCACTCAGAGGAGATAGTACCCCCAGTGATAAGATGCTCACTGGAACAAGTCAACTGTTTTTAATTGATGTGAGTTTCTGAAACGTGAGAGCGAGAGCTGTGAGCATGTGCTGGGGTGGATCTGCAGGTTGCTGTTGTTGAAACGAGAGCTGTGCCATTTGTTTGGCTTGCTGCAGAATTACCTCATAGCTTGGTGTGTTAAGATAATTGGCTAATTGGCACTGAGTTACCTCTGTTTGCTGGCTAATAAATAGCAGCAGCTGAGAAGCTGTTTTAGATGTGATACTGTGAGTGGATGGTAGGAGGATGCTGTGAAGCAGGAGTGAGCCACTACAGGTCATACAAAATTATGGTAGACCTCTTTGTCACCAACAGTTCTTGTATAAAGCTCTTAAGCACTTGGTTGAGATGTTTCTCAGTACAGTAGAAGGTTAAAGTGCCTGCACAACAATGTTCCTCAGGTAAAAACAATATTGTTTGTATGTCTCTATGGATTTTGAGGCTGAATTCTCTATCTGCTTTCTTAGATGTAGTAAAATGATTTAAGGTTACAGTTCAGCTGAGAGTTTCTTTGCTACTCTTTTCTAATGGAGTTTGTCAACTGTTTGGAACACTTGCTAAATATAACACTTGTAAGAAGAGTTATTCTATTTTCCAAGAAAAACTTAGTAAGGGAAATTAAGTTAACTATATTCTCCTTCATACAGAGGTACTGTTGCAAAGAAAGTGACATTGAAAGGCATGCAAGAACAGGTGCCAAGATTCATGTTGTGTTAAGAAATTGGAACAGGTCAGATGATGGAAATGTATTTCAATTTCATTCTATATACAGCAGAACATTACTTTGAGTGTTCCCGTTAAATTAAGAAAAGCTTGGGTGTTTCTGTGGCACAGTAGCTGCAGGGGAGCGGAGGGGCACGATGCTCCCTTTGGTCTGCTCTCTGTTGTTAGCAACGCCTCAGTGTGCTGCTTTGAAAGAGTACGTCCCTCTGAGGACAATGTACAGGTAAATTTTCTCGGAATTGGATAGATATTTCTAAAAAGCACGTGTATTTACCTTTGATAGGTGCTCAATTTCAACAAATGCTGACATTCTCAAATAATTTCCCTAGGGGGGTAATATTTGAGCTTCTCTGCTGCAGTGTTTTTCTCCATTGGCCAATTCCTCTACTCTTTTAATTCTTTCTGTTCTAACAAGTCGCCCAGATTGTTTGCACCTGCCAAACAAAGCATGGCGAGGGGTTCTTCACTGCTTTAGGTAACCTTTGGATTTCAGGAAAGTATCAGCCTGTGGTATTTAACTAATATGTAATAGGTTTGGATAGCTTATTTTCCCATCTTATTTCATGCCTTAATAATTATACAGGAAAAAAAAAGAGTTTCTGGGAAGTTACTGGGCATGATCAGGTTTTGTTCTTGTATTATTTTGCATGGGGGAGGGGGGGAAGCCCTCAAAGAGTAGTTGCATTATTAAAAACAGCAATAGAACTCATGGGACATTAAAGTAAACTTCCCTAATTACTATAATTTAAATTTACAACATTAATACCCAGAAAACCTATTATAAATAAAAGCTTTTAAGCAGGAGAGAATTAAATCCACTAAATTCCATTAGTGACATCTGATATAGAAACACATTAAGAAGGCTAAACACCACACTGGTTGCTTAGTGAGTTAAATCCATTAGTACTAAATACATTCATTTCATCAGCTGCTCGGTTCAGGGGATCGAAGCTTGAAATCTGTTCTTTCGAAGCGAATAAGATGATTTCTTTTAGATGAGAGGTAAACAGTGACTGGCATCTCACAGGTTTTGCGTTTTACATGCATACCTTGTCGTGATAAAAGAAATAAGATGTGATTTTGACTTAACAGCTTTCAAATACATGGATGTGGTGAAAAATGTACGCAACGGCGTGAGGTAAAAAATGACATAGTCTAAGAATTAGACCCCTTTTAGAGTACTAACCCTGCAAAGAAAACCCCATCAGAAAGAGACTAACATTATTCTCAGGGAGCTCAGTCCAAAGCACAGAGAACCAAATGGAAATCACTTGTTTCCTTTGGGTTTAATCGGGCTTGGATTTTGTTTGCTTTTAATGAAGCCACGCAGTTAAGAGAAAATTAAACAGACCTACAACGTTGTGCGGGAAAGCCTTGCACATCAGAATGCTCACAAACCTTAAAAAGAGAAAACTTTCTTAAAACAACCGAGTAAAGATGTGGGAGAAGCAATAAAAGTATCTCCTAGGAGAAAGAACTCGATGCATCAGGTGTAGAGAGAGAAACTTTGGCAAACAATTCGATGGGAATGGAGGACAATCAGCGCGGCAGAGAGTAACCAGCAAGGATATGGGTTGTCTGTTGGGACATCAGCTGCTGAGCGTTCAGTGCTGGTCAGGGTCTGAGAATTCCCTCATGAGGCCACCAAAAAGCAGACAAGACTGATAATGGAAGAGATTCAAAGAAGTTCTGTCCTGGTGGTCATGAAGACAGTTTTCCATGTGTTGATCTGTGCACGTCTGTATGTTCATGAGAGCCAAGTGCGTATATGTGCAAGCTGATGTGTAGGGTTATACCCTTTAAACTGGTTATCTGAAGACAATACTTGTCTGGGAAGGGTGCCATGCAGGTCTAAATTTTCTTGGCATGTAATATAATTTCTGCCTGTTCCTTTACCACTTGTGGTGCCACTTACTATGAACTGAAAGGACAGAATGTTGTCCTAATTATTAGTTCTTGGATTTGGAGTGTGTTTGGGCTTTCTGTGTTTAGGTACCATAGTCATACAGCCCCTAGTTCCTTCTCCGTTAGCTTAATTTCCTTAGTTCATAACAGAATCACCTGAGAATCATGCATTAAAATCTCCAGTTACTGTTTGTTTTATTCAGATTCCCAATGACAGTAGAAAGCTGAACTCAAACTATCACCTCCTTAAGCTTTGGGGTTTTTTCTTGTTTTGACTATTTTTTTTTCTCTGAATGGCAAGAAAAAAAAATCACTTTCTCTGTTGTTAGTTTACATATATGCTGCTTATTTGCACTGAAATTACTTTTACAGGCTCTTTGCAGACAACACTAGAAATGTATTTTTGTAATTAATATAAATGTTACCTCTTCCAAGATCTGCAAGACCAATGCTTGTAAACCAACTCCTGCACTCAGACCAAAAAAAAATTAATCCGTCATTAACTTGCAATGACTATTATGTTGTTATTTGTGATTAATTGATAAAAGTCTTAAGGCAGTATATTAATAGTAAATATGATTTTATTACTTTTATTTATGCTTTGGAGTTTCTCAATTAGAAAGGTGTCATCTAAGATGATTAAAGTCTGGAGGAGAGCGAGAGAGAGTGATTTGAAAAAATAATTAAAATGGGAATGGAGAACAGTCATTATTGTTGAGGATAATCAGGAAGGAGAGAAGTAGCGTATGACCAACTGCTGGGAAGTCAGCTGCTGAGCCTCCAAAGCCACCAACGCTGGGAGAGGGCATCTGAAAAATCCTCCTGTAAGATCACCGATAATCATAAAAGAATAGGCGTGTCTTTAATCCAAGATAGTCCAAAACTCAGTTTCAGTTTTTCTACCTCTTACCTGGGACAATGCCAACTTCCATCTGGGAAAATGGAAAACCAAAATCTTGCTCATTTACAGGTTGAGTGTATCCTTTGGTGTTTGTACAGCAGCCAAAACAATAGATTTCCAGTGCAAACTTCAGCCTTTGAGTGTTACCACTGCATAAATATTAACTAGTGGTTAGAGCCAATACTCTGCATTTCCTGCACCCTTTATGCAGTTCAGCTCATCTCGGCTCTGGGCTTTTTATTGTATTGTGTTTATGGCTCATCTCCTTTTAGACTGGGCCAAGGAACTGAAACACTTTGCTCCATTAGCTATAGAAATCACAAGAGATGAAGAAAGGAGAAATCAAGAGGACAGAACTTTTTAATATTAATTTTGCTTGACCATATTAGAAAATATTCTAATGAGTGCAGTCGAGATGGTGCCACCATGAATGAAGTTCATAAGTAATTTCCACTAAGATAGTTATATTTTTTTTCCTTAAATCTTGGACACTTAAAAGCATTTCTTGCCAGCTGTGTTGGATTTTTTATGAGTGCTTGGGACTCAAATTGAAATTTATTACACTATCATTAGCAGATTGGCGGGTTTTTTTGGTTGGATTTAGAGGTAATTATAGTTAATGCTGTGATTATTTCCATTATCATGTGTACACAGTTGATGCTTTATTTTATATGTGCTTAGCTTGGTTTATAATCTGTCAACTGGCGTGTTAACTGTTATACTCTTAAATTCAGTCCAGCTTTCTATTAGTGCCTTGATGTGCAATGAATCTAATGCAGGGGATCCTTCCAAAATTAACTCTTAAAGTTCCTGACTGTTGCCACATGCTTAAACTATAAATTTCATTCTTAGGTTTTAAAATAAATTTGGCTTTTTATTTAGCTTCTGGGGGAAAGTCCTTTTTTTTTTTTTAACCATTCGATTCAACGTTTGCATGAGTTTGAATTTCAAGTTTCAGATGAAAATGGGAGCGCAAAAGCACAATGAAAATCAAGCTGTCTCTATCCAGCCATTCTTATCACCCTGCTACGTGCCTGCCTTACCAAGTCTTCAGTACATGAGCAAGAAATTCTGTTTCTTTCTCTTTCCTCTTGCAGTAGTTCCATATTCACTCATATTTGTTTATGAAGAGGCATTAGACAGTAAAATTGAAAGTGAAGATAGCAAAAAATAAGGGAAGAGAAAAGATACTCTGAGGTTTTGAATAGACCTGCCAGTACAATAATTATGTCTCACAAAAGGAGTCTAAACTGATGGAAAGAAAATCTCTAAAAGTCTCTTTATTGTCGTGAAACATATCTATTTCTAAATATTGCTTTTGCAGAAATCTTTCAGTAACCTCCCTGCAGGTTTCTAGGAGCGCTTCTAAATCTGGTCGTCTCTCCTGCCTTGAGACCACCTAAGTAGTGTTGATCTATTTTAAAGGAAGAGTCCTTGCATTTGTCTTTGTTCCATCAACTAGGAATAGGCAGAAGTTTTCTGAGAAACAGATTTAAAATTAGATGATCCAAAAGATTTAAGGAGGACTTAATTTGCTATAAAACCCCTCCTAACCCTCCCTTTTCATTTCCCTAGTACAAGATGCATTTGGGTCTTTTTGTTACTGTAGAAGTCCAAAGCTTCCCAACTTGCTTAGATGCTTTTTGACAGTTTTGAGAAGTGAAAAATATATCTCATGATGCATAAAGTATTCCACTTTTATCGCCTGAGAGGTTCTGCGCACTCCTATTACATCCAATTCTGCGGAAAACAGAACGTGGCTTCTTTGCTGGTTATAATAGCTCAGCAGTCACTATTTTTTTTTTCCTCTTTCTTCCTCTTTCTCTCCCTTCCCACCCCAATAACCTAATCGTTTGCACAGCAGAATCAAAGCCTCATTGATTCGGGAAATTTGGATTCAATCTTGAATATATTTCCATAACTATCAGTGTGGGGATTTGCTTAGGAACAGGTGGAATATGGGCTCGTGATTCAATCAGAGATTTATCACTACAGGGCTAGAACAGCCTAGGTGTGTTTACAAAAAAGCTGGACACGAGGTGGTTCATGGATAGCCGGATTATGTATTTCTGTGCCCGTTTCTCCCCTCCCCCTTGCTCTGGAGCTGGTCTATGCAAAGTGTTTCGGAGTTTGCTACTCCTGTGCCTGGATTTCACAGGATTTCAAAATAAGGTCAGGTACCAAAATGGTGATTTAATAATAAAGGCATTGGTTTAAGAAGAAAAAAAATTTAAAAATTCTGTATATCTTGCTTTCCAGACAGTCTTTCTCCTTTTGATCAGAAATGGTTGTTGGTTTAATTCCTGACTGGCTGGCAGGTCTACAGTTGCTTTGTAAAAGATCTGACAGAGCAGACGTAGGACTAAAATATAAGCAGCTTGGGGAGAGGGAGCATAGGCAGCAGATCAGGTAAGAGGAATAAACCGTATGTTATTGCTACTTCAAGAATCATAATGTCTTTGGTTTGATAAACTATTTCTCTGTGTAAAATGACTTAAGAGGAACATTTCCACTCCGCTGTATTTTGAATAGAAGTAGGCTTATTCCTAATTCTCCGGGGTTTTACAATGATTCTGTGAACAACAGGAGGCAAATCTGCAGGCTTTTCCCATTAAATTCACGCTGGTATGTACTTGTCTCTATATTTTATCTTGGATAATGATAGCTTCCCAGGTGCAAAAGCCAGTCTTTTGATTTAAAATGTACATGAGAGAAGTATTTTGGCTAGGAAACCATAGGTCTATTGCCATGATGAGTATAAGATGTGATGCGCGTAGATTTCTTTGGGACCCTATTAAATATTTTTCAGATATCCTACAGACATTACGAGGGAATGAGGAATAACTGTTTTCCAAAGACATACCGACATCGCATCATCACAAATGTGTCCCTTTCTTCAAGGAAAGGTTTGAAGACCTGGCCTGAAAAAGGCAAGTTGTAGGACATTTGAAACGATGTCTCATGTCATGCTGTGGCCTCCCTGCCAGACACCACGCAGTCATCATCACTGCAGGGTGAAGTGGTAAAGGCAATAAGAAGGACTTTGTTCAGGAACATTGCAAAAAAGCCACAGCAGATAACGACAACTGATGCGTAGCAGCAGTAGCGTAAGGTCATAGGAAGGAAAAATGAAATAGCAGAAATATAACAGCGGGTCGCTTCAAAAAGACATTGCCTTCTTTTTGGGGGGGAAAAAAAAAGGTGCTGATTCTTATCAGTCACCACTGTTAATGGATTGAAGGTGAAAGGAAGGCAAGGCTTTTTGTAATATAAGAGCTGCCTAAAGGGTTTAATTTTGTTTTTATTTTTACTTACTGAGTAGGGTGAGGTTTTACCTCTCTTAGTAAAACCAGACCGTATCCCGAGGCAGTGAAGTTTTTCCTGCTCCAGGCATTTTGGGGGAGGAGAGGAACTGAGGAACAAGGGAGACAAGTGGAAGCAAAGTGGGGGGAAAAAGCAGAATACTTATCCCATTCCAGATGTTTCCAGACACTAATTTGTCCAGTGGGTAGTGAGTAAGAAAGCATAGATATTTACCGATCCATTGTTTTTCTGCACTCTGTCCTTCTATTAATGTAGTGCTAAATTGACCAGAGGCAGGTCTAAGTGTAGGTTCAATGAGGACTTAAACCAGAGGCACAGCACAAAACAAAAATGCTTATCCTGTCCTCTGCAAAATGGATTAATTAACTGATAATCTGGGTGAAAGAAAAATGAACTTAACCTGCGTTAAATCCTAAATTTTTGGAGAGCATGTATGTTCTTTTTATGTGCTTTTTCACACAAAGTTCTAGCTGTACCATAACAGATTACTCTAAGTGCCCTTAGAGAATATCAAATTCATAATAGTCCAGTTCAGTCCTGAGATTTTTACAGTCTCTGATGCAAAAAGTGTATTAAGTTTGGCTATTTATTTGTCTCTAGTTTTGCTGTCCATCTGAACAGAGTTCAGACTTTGAGATTTCTGTTTTCTTCATCGCTCCATGCAAAGAGTTATAGCAAGTACAGACAGGCGGTGATGGGTAATCAAATTTCTTCCTTAAAGAGGCCAAAAGCAAACGGGCATGGGAAAGGCATACTTACTACTGCTACGCAGTAGCATAGTTCTACCCATACTACAAGAAGCTGTTTTTATTGCATAGTAAATAAAGGAGGAAGCTTAAGCGTTGTTTCACGGTTGATTCTGAGCAACATATAAAAAAGATTAGAGTGACAGTAGGTGAACCGTTGGCAAAGTGACTAATCTAATTAGGTCTTCAGTCAAGGTAAGGATGAGTGAGTCATATCAGAAAATAGTAAGGCAGAACTTTGAATTTTGGGCCACTCAGATAGGAAGAGAAAGGCCGGGACTTGTAGAGATGCTCTACGAGTCAGTGATAGGCTGAGAGAGTGCAGAAAGAAATGAAAGTGTTCAGAAGAAATTGTTGTGTACCCAAAGGTTGTGTGTGAGTAATGTGGAGGAAAAAAAATTAGCATTATCGGATACAGAAGTGCAAGAAGCAATCAAATTTAAGAGAAAGTGTGTAATACACTGTTCCAGGAAGAAAGTTTGCGATGTGAAAGCATTTGGGAAAAATTGCCATGAAATTGGAATTAAATTAGAAATTGCATGGAAGTATAGGTAATTAAGAAGGCATTCTGAAGTGTGTTTGTGTGTTTATATGTGTGTATACACATTCATAAATAAGCGCAGTCAGCTTTCCGAAAGACAGTGAGGATAATCTAGTTATGGTGGAGACAAACATTTCCTGGCACTGGAAACTAATAGTGTTTCTTGGTGCTTTCAGGAGGGCTGTTGGCAGAATGTCAGTAGAAGAAATACACTTTTCATGCTAGGGGAGAATGAAATATTGCTAAATTCAAAAGTTCACCAGAAATCTTAAATCATATGCTGAGTTTAATTTGCCAAGTGTTAAATGTGTCCAGGTTTTATTTTGGATTCCTGAAGCTGGGTGTTAAGTACCTAAATCATTGGTAGAAAGTAAAGCAAAATATCGCATGAAACCTGTAACTTCATGTTAAATCCTGGGTTTGTTTTCCTTCAGGAGAGGGAAGAGAAAAGGAATGGGTCTACTTTTATAGTCTCCAAGTGGTCATACGTTTGGATGCCCAGTTCAAAAGAATCACCAGAATACGATTTCAAGTCAAGAGTGGTGTAGTAGAAAGGGTTGTTCTTTTATATCGCTTTAAACTCCTTTGGTGCCACAGAAATGGACCTTCAGCTGGCACAGCAGAACAGGTCCTGACATTCTCTTCCCTCATGAACTTCAGTGGGAATATCTTTCGACTAAGAAACAGCTCAGTGTGAGCCAGAACCTCAAGAACAAGCGTTACAACAGATAGAAATCCTTCAACAAGTCAAATTGTAATACTTTCTTTCATCTTGGGCTATAATTATTTTACCACCAAAAAAACCCTTATTTCAATACAGCCAATCTAAAGTAGATGTCAGAATATGAGCAGAAATAAATAGTGCCGAGTGAGTCTCTAAAGGATGTCTTAATGCTAGAAATTCTCTTGCAACTTTGTGCCAAAGTATTACTTTATAATCTGTCAACTGTTTAGCCATAATTACAGCTTCTCTGTTTTGTCCCTACATGGGAATTTGTTTCTTTTATAATTTTTAATTTCCCAGGAGCTCTCATTAACAGTTGAAACCATTTGCTTGATTTCCCTTTATTAAATATACTGAAAAGTCAGCTGTCTTGGGAATAAAATACAATTTCATAATTAGGAATACGTGCTTATTCCCTGTGTTGTGTTTCTGCTTTATTCTTATTTCAGTGTCTTCTCTGAAAGTAAACATTTAGGATGGATAAGTAAATTTGGAAGAAAAATCTGGAACAAGTTTTGTTTCTTTCCAGTTCTCTTATTCTTTCTCATGTGGCATGTATTTCCTTTTGAATTATTTATAAAATTAGTCAGATAATGAAGTACAGATTTGGAACAAGTGAGAAAATTTTGCCTTGTACTGAGGGCTCTGCATGATGGCAAAAATACCCTTTTCTTTACTTTTTGGGGTCTACTCTTGTCCTTTGCTTTACAACAGCTAATTTCCCTAAGCAACTTTTTTCTTGATCTAGTAAAGATAGAGCACAGCAGTAATGAAAACATCCAGCTGAGCTGAAGATTCTCGTGGTCTATCTTTGTTCTTTCTATCAACACTTTTGCGGAGCCTGAATGCTCTTTGTCCTCTAATTTAATATTATTACCACTTGTTACCTATATTCTGCTTTTAGCCTGAAAACCCAACATAATCTGTCTGTCCTACTGTGCTAATGCTGTGTGTGGACAGTGATCAACATGTGGAAATTGTAGTACTGAGAACTGAAATCTCTTGCCCAAGGTCACAAACGTAAGTCAAAAATTCATCTTGCTTAATTACGCATTCATTATGCAGTCCCCCAGACTGCATTGCCTCCATTGCTAAACACGATGTTCCTGTTCTGAAGTCGTCTTTTGCTCCAAGCACAACAGTTGCCTTTAACTCCAAACTCAAGGTTTTACGGTGTTTCTTACAGAATTTTGCTTGTTCTAGTGATTTCTATCTTTCATCCCTTCCTCTGTAGCTGCTTTGTGACTTCTCTTATGCAGATCCGTGTCCTCTCAGCACTTAAATATATGTTTGTTTATTCATTCATTGATTCAGTAATACAAAGGGGGATATACAGTTATGGAGACCTGTGATGTGAAAATGGGTGAGAAAAGAGGAGACCAGATGTCTTGAGGACAGATTTTTTTGTTTTCTTTGTTTTATCCTTTAGACTTTTGCACTGACCATTCTTGGACAGCCATGAATTTAAAAAAAAAAAAAGGGAGTAGAATGGCCAAAAACATAAAAAGAAAAAGCTCCAGTGCGTTAGCCCTGGGTTGTTACATAAAAAAAAAAGAAAAAATTTAGCCCCTGCATGGACCAGCACATGAGACCTACATTCAATTCTCTCCTCTGTTTGGTGAAATTTCCAGCATAGACTTCTGCAGCAGAGACAACTATGTTTAAAGTGCAGAGTCATTTGCTCTGGCAGAAGTCCGTAGGTAGCAGTAAGTTAAACCCAGTATTTCAGCCGCCACAAGCTCCCCACGGGTAAAACACGGTGTGGGGGACATGCTATATCACTTTCGGCACTGTGATATCTACGTGGGAACTGCAGATTTCCTTGCAGTGGGACCCTGAAGAATAGGCTGTGTCCTTAAGGAGCATTTTCTTTGTGTTGCTCCATCAAGAAAGCTGAATTAATTTTCTCTTTCTCTTTAGAGCTTCCCATCTGGTGTGTGGTTGTGAATAACAGCGATGGGGAGAGCCAGCAAAAGGCTTCGCTAGCCAGTCGAGAGGGAAACCTTTGGAGTGCGGATTATTAAGAGAAAGGTTGTGCAGCCACAAGGAGCCTTTTCTGCAGTCGCTGCCTCCAGCTTAGACAGCTGGAGCAGGGAGCTCTGATGGATCTACTGGAGGCAGTTTGAGGAAGTTCTTGAGAATTAATTACTCTTTCTTTGGTTTCCCTTGGGTCTGGCTTGCAGCGTAGAGTTTTTGCCAGTGACATATGTGGATAGGCTGGGAATAAATGGTATGTCAGTAGAAAGGATTGCTGATGCTTGTATACAGTCAGTGGAGAGATTCCTGGAGACTTTCTCACCCACCCCGTTACATGACGAGACGTCTTTCTAAATCCACGTACAAATACCAGTTCCAGTGAAGACACTTTATGCTTTCCTTTAACACTCCCCATAGCTGCATGATACTCTTTGCATCCGAGATATGCTCGATCTTTCTTTTGGTGAAGCTTTTTAAAGCCCTGGATATGAATGTTTTTCTCCTATGTGACACTACTCACTGGTGGAGCTCAGAGTACTCCGCCAACACTTAAGCCTTTTATTATATTTATTATACCTGTGATTTAGGTAGGGTAGATGATGCATAAAATTTACATATACTTAAATGAAGGTCGAGAAAGGCTGTAAATGATTCAGATTGGTTGGGAAGGAATCAAAAGCTATTGTCAATCAAAAACTTAGACAAGTAGGCATTATCTGCTGCGATGCTGCTGCGATTTTAGATTCTTGTCTGTAGAGTAGACTCTAGATTTATAACTGAGGCACCTGAGTCCCTTTACAGAGCAAAGGGGAAAGAAATTAGAGAATCACTTTCAAGAAATGGTGTTACGAGAACCCTGCTGTTTCCCAGTTGCTTTTCTGAGAGGTGTAGTATCTGTACTGGGAGGATCTTTACCTCTTTAAAATTGGATTTGCAGCCTGGAGTCCTTAAATAAGGCTGGTTGTCTGTGAGCTTTCTTCTAAAGAGCTGAGCAAAGGAAATTCTTCTGGCTTATTCCTCTTGCTGTGTTTTTGTGGTTGATTTTAAAAATTACCATCCTCTCGCTTGTTCTCTCCTACCCCCTCCCACACTGGTCCTGGGAGTTTGGAGTGGAAGATGGGGCTTTGTAGTCACGTTGGTTAACCACATGACTGCTGGTGTCTACGGCCCGTTTCTGCTACAGGACACCTCGTGCTGCTTTCTGCAGTGTGGCCAGTATTCAGATTTGCCTGAAATCTCCTCATAAAGTGCCTCTTAGAGAACACACGCCATCTACCTCTAACTGTCAGGCAGAGGACAGATCAGGATCTTGCAGGGTGTGGGTAAATTAGGCAGGCTTGTCACTGCACAGTACACCTTGAAGGTGGCAGTCCTGAGTTTCCAAGCACAATGGCTGCTGTCACTGGGCCATAGATAACTCAATTTTGTTCATTTGTTAAGTTGCATGAAGATGCCCGACATCCCAATTCCCACAGTGGGAGAATGCCTGTATCCTGGTTGGTTTTGGGTTTTTTTTTGTGAGTTTCTTTTTTCTGTTAAGTTTAATCATAAGCTTAACCACTTAACCATTTCAGCTCTGCTATTACAGAGCTATCTCATGTGCTTGCAGAGCCTACGTGGCACCTGCAGAGCTGAACTTCAATCAAGTGAGCTTCCAGTCATTCACTTGGGCAGCTTGGCTTAGAATAGCTAAATGCTGGTATTGGGTTTGCATGGCAAGGTTTTGGTAGTGGGGAGGCTACAGGGTTGGCTTCTGTGAGGAGCTGCTAGAAGCTGTCCCCATGTCCGATAGGGCCAATGTCAGCCGGCTCCAAGACGGACCCGCCGCTTGCCAAGGCCGAGCCCATCAGTGATGGTGGTAGTGCCACTGGGATAACATATTTAAGACGAGGGAAGAAACCTGTGGTGGAACAGTAGCAGGAGAGAGGAATGAGAATATGAGAGACACAGCCCTGCAGACACCAAGGTCAATGAAGGTGAGGGAGGAGGTGTTCCATTTCCAGAGCAGAGATACCCCTGCAGCCTGTGGTGGAGACCATGGCAAGGCAGGTTGTTCCCCTGCAGCCCATGGAGGTCAACAGTGGAGCAGGTATCCACCTGCAGCCTGTGGAGGACCTCACACTGGAGCCAGGTGGATGTGTGTGAAGAAGGCTGTGACCCTGTGGGAAGCCTGTGCTGGAGCAGCCTCTTGGCAGGACCTGTAGCCCAGTGGAAACAGGAGCCCAAGCTGGAGCAGGTTTGCTGGCAGGAACTCTAACCCCATGGGGCACCCATGCCAGAGCAGTCTGTTCCTGAAGGACTGCACCCTGTGGAAGGGACACACTTTGGAGCAGTTCATGAAGAACTGCAGCCTGTGAGAAGGACTTGTGTTGGAGAAGTTTGTGGAGGACTGTCACCTGTGGGAGGGACCCTACACTGGAGCAGGTGTTGAGTGTGAGGAGGAAGGAGTGTCAGAGCCAACATGTGATGAACTGACAGTAACCCCCATTCCCCATCCCTCTGTGCTGCTTGAGGGGAGGAGGTAGAGAAAATCAGGAGTGAAGTTGAGCCTGGGAAGAAGGGAGGGGTGGGGGTAAGTTGTTTTAAGATTTGGTTTTATTTCTTATTATCCTCCTCTGATTTGATTGGCAATAAATTAAATTATTTCCCCTAAGTCGAGTCTGTTTTGCCTGTGACGGTAACTGGTGAGTGATCTCCCTATCCTTATCTCAACCCATGAGCCTTTTGTTATATTTTTTTCTCCCCTGTCCAGGTGAGGAGAGGAGGGATAGAGCGGCTTTGGTGGGCACCTGGCCTCCAGCCAAGGTCAACCCACCACAACGCTCAGTGTTAGTCACTATCTGGCTCTGACCCTTGGATGCTACTATTCAGATGTTTCTTTTCATCAACGTCCCAACACTTCCAGTTACACCTATAAAATTAACTTCCTGGGTGGCCAGAAGAAGTGATGAATTCATTACTTCCAAAAGACATCTATATCCCTGCTGTGACCATCTATTTACTACCCTAAGGGGACAATGAAATGATAATAAAGCATATCATTTGCTTGAAATGGTAGGAAAGAAACTAGAGTAATGAGGATCAGTAACTTTTCCTTATTACAAATGAAAAATGCTAAAAGTAATGAAAATGGAAGTGTCTTAATGGATTTTGAGGTTTATCTAGCTTTGGATCTAGAAAGCCGATTCTGAAGCGCAGAAGTAAACCTGTGTGAATCAGTGCAGAGGTCATGAAGTCTAGAAAAAAACCTGCAGGAGATTTTCTTAATAATCCTTATGAAGCTGTACTGGTATTTCTCCAGGTGTAGTTACCAACAGCTTCCCATCCCCCTTATTAATGAGGAGAGTATAATTGCCTTTCTAAATAATATATTAGAGGATGCATCCGCGTTCTGCCACATTTTGCCAAGTAATAAAGCTGATTGAGATTTTAGAGAAGGTATTATTAGCAAAGAGTAGTTGAACTAGGAAAGCTAAGCTGCTGAGACCCCACACGCTCAGGTATAATTTCTACATGTGTGTCTCAGACAAAGTGGGTTCACAAATCTGTAAGGTCCTACTCTCACATTCGGTCTGTGTTTTGTAAGGTAAAGCTGAAATGAAAACACTGTGATGAGCGTACTTGGGGGTGTGAGAGAAGAACCTGTTTGAACCTCATTCTGCTAATGACTCTCATCAAGTAGCACTGCACTGCGAGAGCAGCCTCATTAAAATAGTACTTAAACTAGGAAAATCGTAAGGGTTTTCCAGTTTTGCAGTGCTTTTAACGGGAACATCAAGAGTAGTTTATTTGCCACAGAGCACGGTGAATGCTTATATTGGAGACAGCATTAAAATCTCTTGTATCCTCTTATTAGCGTATTCTGATTTTGATGCATTGGATATTTGTGCTTGTAACCCTTGTCCTTCAAATATTCATATCTGAAACTGAAAATAAATATCTGTTCTTTTTCCTGTCAGGTGCATGATAAGACTGAGAAATAATAAAAAAAAAAAATTGTCAATAGTAACTTATGCTAACGATTGTCTGGAAGCATGTTATAAAGAATAGATATTTTTAAGCACTCTCTGAATTGGAAGGGAATGGTGCGTTATGGTCCTGAATATACAAAACATTAAGGCATTAGATATTGGTTAAATGCTGGAGTAAAGCCGAGACATCTGATAACTGCAAAACTGTTTACTGCCAGACACATTCCAATGCAATGAACGTTACTCTTGAAAAGATAAAACAATGCAATGAGCTATAACATAAAGTAGAAAATATACTGCGCTTTTTTTTTTCCTCCCATGAGGGTTAGCAAGTGCTGTATTTCTATTTTCTTAGGCTATCCAGTGACTTAATTCAGGGGAATAAAAAAGATGAATGGTGTTGGGTCTCTATATACTCTTTGCACAAAATCATCCAGCAACTGAATCTATTTAGATGCACTACAGTGTCCAGCTCAGTACAGACCCCTATAGCATGTCTCCCGGGAAAATTAAACCCAGGCAAGTAAACCCCCTCTGGGACTTCTGCTTGGATCAATCCCATCACTTCAAACTTAAAATGAGGAAGAAAGGAATTTTGAGAGGAGAGATACAAAGGACACAGCAGTGGTAGTGTGTATAAGGTAAGGCATTGTTACTAGTAGAGAAGTGTTTTAAAAAAAGCCTCTTCAGACATCTGTAACCATTTCGGGCTGTGGGTGGTTGACGGTCACCCCATTCCTGCTGAATGCACTAGTCCATATAAAGCAGTTCAGACGTGTCCTCATGATTGGCTTCCAGCAATAAATGTACAACTTTGGGCTCTTCAGTTAAATATTAATACCGCTTCTTGAGATAGTTCATACAGTCTCTTCTGCCCATCTTAGCGTTACCTGCTTCATTCTCCCAGAGAAATAAAACGTCAAGTGATGAGTTACTGAGACTTTTTGGTATTGGGAATTTGTGTAGATTTTCTTCTATAGATATACCCTTCGTACCTGGGTTAAGTACTCTTCATCTTCCACTGAGTGTGCAATACAGATAGGAAGAAAGTCCAGAAATAAGCATACAGCTTCTATTTGTTCCAGCAGTGGTTTAATATTGCATCTGTGTGTCTCAGTGTAAAAGGTTCGGACAGCCCATGATTCCAGAGCATCGTGTCCGTCACAGTTCAGTCACAGGATCTCCAAAACGGTCTTTTGCTATTTCACATTGCTCACTTCTGACTTTAATTAGGTGGAATTCTTATCATATACTATAAGAGAACTGTATGCAAAGACCTTAAAGTAATTTATAACTGACTTTTACCTTTGCCTCTGTACCTTATTAGTACATTTTGACCCATCCTGATTGTCAGCAAGCTAAAAACTGTATAAAAATATCACAGTGATTGCTGAAGTAAGTTTCATGCTGTGGATTATACTCATTATTCATAATTATCTCTTTATGATTAGTCACCTGAATGACATATTGTTTTTCTTCTCCAGTTGGGATGATTAGAACTGTAAGAAAACGTGGGGTGATAAGTGTTAACCAGTGAAATTTCATTTCTCCCAAAGAAAGGAAAATAAAAAGGTATGGAAGTGGAATCCATTTATCACAGCAAGGTTTAGGGACTATGCATTACTATTTCTCGTTTTGAATAGAGCCTCATGCAAAAAAAATTAAAAATCGCTACTTGAAAAAATAGAGAGAGGTAATTAGAATTCAAACTTAATTTTCTGTATGCTTGTGTATGAACAGAACATAATTTATCTAGGCACTAATATAAAGCAAAGGGAGGGAAAGGACATAACAATGTGATAAATCTGATTTTCTAATTAATCTAAATGTTGAGAAATACATTTCTGCACTATAGACCTGACTTCTGTTAATAGCACAGAATAATGATGTTTCAGTCCCTGAAAAAAATCATTTTCTCTTATTTAAAAAGCAGAAGGTCTTTTTGGAAAAAAAAAAATCAAATAAGAAATTAAACATGAGGAAATCTGGGGAAACTAGGAAATATAAGTACTGATACAATCTTTTCCATCACAGAAGCATTTTCTGTTTGGGAGCTCTTTCACATACTCTCCTGCTGCATCCTCCCACCCCCTACTTTGTCTAAAATTATAATTTCTAGTTCCACAGCAGTGAATAGATAAACCTGGGAGCAAAAGCATGAATGGAGAATTCACAGCAGCTGTAATAGCAGCTATTAATTCTGAAGTTATATTTTGGGGCGTTTGCTTTAACCCAAATGTTCTGATCCTTATTTACACGCCAGTAATTCCTACTGGTGGTCCAAATATGCTATGTCATCTGACTAGAGACAGACCTAAAATACGTGGACGGCTTACACCATCTCCTCGGTGGTCTCTATGGTTTGTCCTCCTCTTTCAGTAGCCGGCCGTGGCAGCCTCATCACCTGCTAATGGTTGTGGCACGTTCAGCCGTTAGGAGGTGGGAAGTGTGAAGGAGGCAGTTACTTGGCCAGTTTCATACGGCTTTATAAATTAACCACTGTGTATGCGGATACAGAGACAATTATACTGAAACAGCAACTCAAATGAAGGCGGGGAAGGTGTTGATCATCTGAGCAGAAATCATCGGTAGGTTTGCCTCTTCCAGTTCCAATAGAGCTTATTACAGCCTTGTTATTATACGGTGTAAAACTTCCCGTGTACAGCTTTGTCTTCGCGGTTTCATTAGCATTTCCAAATAGGTAGAGTGATGCTATTGTGTTATATCAGTTCATTGCAGTCTCCGTTTTTGGACTATTTGCCTAGTTTTTGTCTTTATTCTTTGCCTTCACAATGAATACTGCCCAACATTATTACCATTGTCACGTCTTCCTCTGTTAGTCGATGGTGACTGTCGCTTCTTTTTAATTTGAAGAGCTGTTTTGGACAGTGGAAGAAAGTGGCTATTATGTTTCACACAGAACCAATTTGGAATTTGGTTGTGAGTGGATATTTTAGTGAAATAGCATCATAATACAGGAAGGAGATGAGGGAGGATGGAAAAAGCAGCAAAAAGTAAAATCTAGCCACAAAATCAACATTACGAGAAGAATGTGTAACAGCAATTATACGTGGTGTGCAATGAGCTCTGTAAAAATAAGCAAATAATTTGCAATGAATAATTCAGTTTACTAATTTGGCTGTTTATAGCTCTGTGGAATATTTGCAAGCAGGCTGCAGTGTCCTCGAATCCTAACTGCATGGGAATAAGGTTTCCCAAGAAAAAAAATAATCGAGTTCAGCATTCTTTAGGTAGACAATGAAAAGAGGTATGTTTTTGTGGGCTCCTTCAGTGTGGGCAACACATACTGCTATTGAGCTTGTTTGAATTTATCCTTCAGTAAGGAGAGGCTGAGGTGAATATGGGAAAAGAACGTCTGAAATCAAAGTCTTTGTTTAAAAAAAAAAAAGCCACAAACAGAAATATTGCAGAGAATTTCCAGGTTCTAGAGTTTTAACTTTGCCCATTGTGATAAAAAGAGAAAATATGCTGTGGGAACTGGAACAAAGAACTCTGCTAATTAGCAGCAGTAAAAATAACCGTGCTTTTCTTTCAAAAGTAATTGTATGCAAAAACGTAGTTTGTATACAAAGGGATCATTAACATAGAAAACGCATAATTACATTACATACAAAGGAATAATTAAACCTGAAGTCTTAAATGGCTTATGAACAACTTCTGCAAGAAATGACTACATTTTTCTTCTGGTAGGAACAGTAAGTTTCATCATGAATCCATTCATGCTCAGTTGTAATTGCTACTTTTCATCTTAAAAGAAAAACTGAAGAAGGAAATTTCCTGTAGGAAGGGAATGAGGCACCTTTGTAAGGTTGCACGAGATAAAGAGGAGTGGCACTGCCTGCAGACTGCTTGGTCTCTCCTACCCGGTGGTGTAAATCCTTCACTTGGGTCAGTAGTAAAGTCATGTCAAAATGAAATGCCAGTTCTACAGAGCCTACCATGAGCTGCACCACTCTCAATATGAATTACAAATCATGCCGCTGTCAAAACTCCTGATCACTGTGGTACTGGAGCCACATCTTTACCAGACCAAATCTGGTGGGTCCTGGGGAGAGGGAGTCTCCCACCCTGGACAGGTCTCTGTCCTGCCCCTCCTGTGACCAAGCTGCAGGAAGATCTACCGGGGGCTCAGCTCTGGGCAGGCTGAGGAACAGACAAGCACTTCAGCAGGTACTTTACTTGAGGTTTGTGTCTTGAAATATGCTGAACTTTGTGCCTGTTTCTGTGGACCAGAGCCCGGATGGTCAGCGTTTTGCATGATGGAGCCCTGCAGGAAAACCTTTCTGTTGACTCGTTGCAGCGGAGTGAAATAATCCCAGGCAATTCTGTATGCACAGAATTTCCATACATTAGCTTTCATTCAGTGGCATCAAGCAGCTCTGTGGTGTGCTTTACAACGTGCTTTATGTTTGAGATAAAATCAGCAAATGATGCCATGGACTGAATGGGCAAAGAAAGCTTAATCCCTTCGTGAGTGGCAGAAAACGACCGTGATAAAACCCAAAACACTTCCCAGGTAAAATTTTGAACATTCCTGGAGAATTTTGACAAATACTAAAAACATTGGCAGATCAGAATGTCAAAAGATTAAAAATCAGTGGGACTACTCATAAACTAGGTGCTAGTGAGAGGCTTTACTTTATTCAGTCAGAAAACTGAGCTTCAATCTGTAAGATATTTAGGTACCCAATTTCAGTTGGATTAATGAGAATTAGAAGCATGAAGTTGACTTAGACATCTCGCAGTACTGAGGTGTGTGTGAACTTTTGATTTAGTAATCTTTGGATATCCCTGGGCAATTTAGCTCAATAGATTTACGTTTTTTGCCTGAATATCTCTGAGCCCCAGAAACATTATTCTCTCTTGAAATCATTCTGCACCTAAGCCTCTGATAGAAAAATAAATGAAATCGTCCCTTCTGATACTCTCTTTAAATCTTTATTATAAGAATGAGTTATTACACAATTTAAAAGGCTAGTTTACTGGGTAAGTTATGGGGTTGAACGGCACGCGTTTGTACAGTAGTCTGTTCATTGCTTGGTAAACAAACTACAGAAAAGTAATGGGGAACCGCAGGGAAGTAATAGTTCAAACTACGAGAGGCAAATAGCCAATCTGAGGCATTTTCCATTTGATCTATGTCATCATATATGATTACAACAATCTTTTGAAAGTAGTTATGTTGTTGTAGGTAAATAGGCCACATACGAAGTGGAGCTGTAGGCGAAGTCTTTTGCTAATACCTATCATGTATACCTCTCATTAAACATTCATGAGGCGCAGGCCATCTAACGCAGCAAATCCGTGTTAAAGCTTTCCTTATGGCTCAAAAACTGACATGCTAATATGGGTTCCTCTCTCATTTCTGTAACTTTGTAGTCATAAGCTCTTCGTATAACTGAATTCAAGATAAAACAATGATCCGCATGTTCTATCCTGAATAAATACGCTCTGTAGGACTGGGACCTCAAACGGGAATAAAAATGCTAAAACGGAGAAATTACCACACTGTAAAGTTGTTAAAGCTTTCACTGTTCACAATCCCTACAGGTATCAGTGTTTCTGGATCCAGCCCTAAAATCTTTAAAAATAAGATGAAAAAAATATTATATCATTTTATCTCTCAGTGCTTTTGCAGAAGGTAAAATATTTATTTTTAACTAGCTAATCGATGCTTCACATTTCAGTTTGCAATTTTATAAAAGTAACGATGGCACAGTATTGCTGATGCTTAAGCCAGAGCCTAACCCAAATATAAGAGCCCTCAAATCACAGCCGGAACCTGGAAACCTTCAAAAGGCTTTGGTTGTAACAATACGGCTGTTACAAACCAGCGGTGGTTCCTCCAAACACTTAATTGGGATGCAGTGTTTGTGCAAAAAGATTTAGTAGAAGGTCAACTTAATTTCATAAGGTGTTTCCAAAACCTTAAAGTTTGCTCTTCAGCTCCATAGCTTGTATATCATTCTAATAGAGTTCAGCTTCTACAATAAATAAAAGACAAAAGGGCTCCCAGGGAACAAATGCGTTTGGGAGACTGACAAACAGAAGTGAAGAAACACAGTAAAACTTGTCCCGGGGGTAGGGGAAGTGTCTCACTTGTTCTTTATTAAAAACAAAGTGGAAATATCAGCAACTGCAGGACCTGGGAGGGACCTCTTTGTCATTTTAATGTAGAGCTGGAGATTAAAACAACTCTGGACAGAGTCTATAAATTTCAGTACAGATATTCTAAATATTCAATGCGGAGTTAAGTGTTGATTCCAAGCACTTAGAACTTGTCATTAACAGTGAAATGTGGCTATTTTATCTGCCCAATTTTCAATAAAGCAGGAGAACAGCTCCATTCTAGGAGTTTGAGTACCAAGTTTGTTTACACGATTGATTTATTTTTCTAATAATTTAGGCGAAAACTTGATTTACAAAATCTTGATTCAGGGAAGGACTAAGTATATCTAAGTTTAAGCAGTGGAGTAGTCCTAATGACTTCCTCAGAACTATTGCATGTGTTAAGTGACGTAAATAATAAATCCATAATTTAATAAATTAATTTACACATTACTCATTTCCCACTGAAACACAGTAAAATCAAAGCTTTTGTTCCTCTTAGTCTGAACCAAAACACTCGCTGATCTCAGTGGTGCGGAATGACGACCTGATATCCTGCCATACGAACAGCATGTTGGACAGATTGCTTTTGTTTTCATCTTAAATGTTTCGTGTTCTAAGCTGGGTGGTGAGAGCACTTGATTAGTACATTCCTCCTACTGCCTTTTGCATGTTGTCTTCTACTTTCCAATGCTTTCGATCAGTTTCAGGCTGTCATCCTGAAACTCTCCTCTACCTTTCTTCCTTTCTTTGTTGGGTTTGGGAACTTGTGGAGTTGCTTAGCTTTTCTTGAATCTACATATCCTCTTAAATTCTATCACTTTATTAAATTTGTGCCAAAGCCCTTTAAAATCAAAGAAAACCTATTTCTTTCAGTGGACCTTGGATGAAGTTTGGAGTAGACTTCCTGCTTCTTCCATAAAAATGGGTGCTATATCTTCTGGATTAAAGGACGTCTCTGCTGCTTCTGGCCTCCCCTGTCAGAAGCAGCGTAGGTGATACGTGGGTGACTGAGACCTTGTTCAGGGCAGTGTTTATGCCTGCAAGGACTTGGATTTAAACGATTGAGCCTGAGGTTTGGAGTCAAAGTTTGCTGGTATCTGTCCAAGCTTTACACTGGCTGAGGCTCTAGACCTGGCAGGACAGCAGGTGATGCTGGGATATTACCAGTCTGCTTCTGCTCCCCTTCTGTTTCCACTTTAAAATGCTACCCGGCTTGCCAGTGGTCTTTCAAAAATGAGAGAGAGGAAATAGTCACAGAGTACTCGTAAAAACAGAAGAGTTTTCGAGAACTGGCTTTCCACCTTGTTGCAGAGCGCCCTTCCACGCGGTGTGAAACGGGTGTTTTCCAGCACCTTTCCCTCCTGCCCGTGCCTGTCATCGAGCTCAGGACGCCGCGAGACGTGTCAGGAGTATAACGCGGTGCCCCGCCAAAGCTGAGTCACATCATAAGCTTTTGTTCTTCAAACTCAAATTAATTTCCCTTAAATCCTTACCTTGCCCTAACTGTATAATCTGTAAAACCTGCTGATGTGTCTTCCCTCAGCTGCAGCAGACATAGAGCTTTAAACTCGTTGTTATTGCTGTGTTCCAGCTTCTTTCTAGTTGTCTTGGAAGAGCTTTAGCTCAGTCGGAGATGGTTTCTTTTCTCTCCCACTTAAGCAAGAATGCAACAACTGGTAACCCCCGGCAGAAACACTAGTGCATTAATCACTGCTTTCTTGCAACAGTTGTGAATATTCCTGCAGTCCTATCAATCTGTCACCCTTTCGTTTATATTTCATGATTTTCTTCTACTGTATTCATTGTAGTGTGGTGCTGGTGGCTCTTTTTGAATAGAAGAGGTGAAGAAAAGGCTGGAGGGTAAAGAAAAAGGTCGATTCCTAAACGCACCCTAATTGATGAGAATTTGTGTGCCTGGCAAACACCTTCCTGAAGCCTTAGTGAAAAAAGGGAGGAGAAAGGGGAGAGGAAAAAAAAAGCCAGCCACAAAACAAGATAAATTAGTCATGGCTAAGGAAATATCCTGGTAGAAACTAACAAGAACCCTAATTGAAGCCATTTATCTGCACAGTGGGTTTATTAACACTCTGTTCCTGTTTTTTGTGTTAACGTATCTACATGTAAAGGCTCATGGAAAGTTCTAATGTTCCACTTGGGTTTTCAGGGTAAATAGTCAAGAGCTTTAAATTGCATAGGTAAGTAAATTAAGCTTGGGGCCATCCTGATCTTATATTGTTGGGGGTTTTTTCCTTAACACACGACAGTTTGTTTTCACTAAGATAGAATAATCTGTCTTCATTGCAGGCATCTGTAGTTTTCTGTCCCTTTGGCTCTTTTCCTGATCTGCTGTTTGGTAGCGATACTGTCCCGAGAGAGAAGGCGCAGTGTATGATCCAAAGTCTTGATATTTGTGGGACTGCTGAAAAATCAGCCACATGTGGAATGATTGCATCCCTAATTTCTGAAGGCTTACATTGTTTTAAAATAGATTAGGAGATGTTATCGGAACGTGATTTAAGCTTTCACTTCTTGATATATCTCACTGGACGCAGTACTGACATTAAGAGTGTTATTAAATGTCATATTTCCTCTAATTATTACTGATAGTTACTTCAGAATTCTGAAGATAAGACCATGCTATAGGTTTTCAAAAATCAAGAAGTATAGCTAACTTCTTTTTGCACTTGTTTGGATTGTCATGTTTTTCCGCAATTCATAACTCGCCAACCAATGAGATAAGAAAAATATATCAAATATTCCTTAGAAGTTCTTAATGATAAAAAAACCCCATCATATTTGCATCTTGAAGGCAATCTGTGTTTCCAGCTGGGATGGGATACAGCGTTAACTGAACTGAAGTCACAATTATAATACATTAGTAAGCTAATAAAAATTAATAAAGAAAACAATTTCCCTTTTGCAATGTAATCATTATTGAGCGCACTTTACCATGTGCATCTCTATGGAAACAATTAGAATTTGATAACAAAATCTCATGCCTGTATACCTTTCAATTTTTGCTGCACTGCCCTGTTACTTGAGAAAAGACTAGAAATAAATATTGGAATTTTTTTAGTAGCAACTTAATACTGTGTTTTATCTAAAGAAAGTTTTGCCTAGTAGTTCTTTATTTCTTTAAGCTGCCAGTCCAGTTGCTCATGCCTTAAAATTAAATGAATTACATTCATACATCAGTATAATTTTTTAGAAACAAAAGTAAGATGGTCTGTCATAACTGATGAACAAAGCTCTTTGAAACTTGTGAACTATTAGCTTAAGAAGAACAGTTGTAGCTGAGCTTCAAGATTTCAGATATTTTGCATATCAGAATGATTAAGGAGGTAATTATCGGGACAAAGCACTGTCAGTACAGACAGGTAATGGGCTATCTGGAATAGTCCTGGCTCCAAGGCCCAGCCAGGTCTTTCAGCTGTGAGAGGGCAGCCACAGAAGGCCATTCAGGCTTTTTTTTAAATGCAGCAAATGATGTAGAGCTTTCTGGGCTGAAGGAGGTTACTGTAATTCTGGGTGATAAATTAGGATCTGACAGAGACTAATAAAAACAGTTCTATAGCTACTTAAAGCTAAGGAAATTGCTAAGAATCCAGATGGGAATTACCCAAAGGTAGGCTTCAGTGTCTAATAAAGCGCGATCCAGAGAACCTTGCAAAGCGTGCAAAACTTCCCGGCAAATGGACAGCGTATGAGCTCAATGGCCGATTGCACCAGACCATTAAAGCTTTGTAACGATCGCTTGGAGACCCGTTCTGCATGGACTTACTGAACGAGGCATTTCAATTCTGTAGCTCGGGCTGAACGCGTGATGAACTTTTCTGTCAAAAGCCTAATCCTGTGAAGCTGCTACTGTGGACATCTGATGTAAATCCACTCAAGTGGACGAGAGACTTTTAGTGGTGAGGTCCGAGAGGAAGGTTCAGAGTGCTGTGTAGCATTTCCACTTGACGAAGCTTGTTTCATTTCATTATCCAGTCTTGCTAAATCATTGACCTGGGCACTAGACAGGTTTATCATTGGGCAAACCACTCCAATAAGGTGAAAAGGTTTTATTTCTAATTCAGTGTACACTGACACTGGAGTTTCAGAGAAAAACAAGGAAAAAATCAATGTTTCTGGGATTCTACAGGACAACTTGTCAATCATTTCATGCCAAAAGGTAGTTACTGGCAGCAGTGGATGGTATGAACTTTCATTTAAGCAATAAGTCATGAATTCTTCTTTTCCATATACTAGCATAACATGTCTCCTTTTACAAAACAGAGATGTACTCAGTACTAAAGGTAAAACATACATGTGTTTCTAACTTATCCTTTCCCTTTGGCTATCCAGCCACTGAATTTCCTCCGGAGATTTGTGAAAACCTATGCAGAAGAATGTATGTTTCAGTATAGAGCTCACTCAGCTCTCAGCTGGGGATGCTGAACTCTTCTCTTTTTCTCCTTTGCCCTCCCTCTAATGCAATCAATTTATCTACACAGAACCTCCTTAAATTATCTCTGAGTTAATACAGAACTTAAATCCAGTCTATAAGAAGTCTGAAACGTCTTTATGTTGCCAGCATTGTACCAAATAGAGGCACTTTTGACAAATCTAGAAAGCTATAGAAACAAGTGAGGTTCTTGTGAGACGGGGAAAAGTCAAAAGTGATAGACTAGGTAAGTTTCCACATATTTTTATTGGTGATAGGTGAGAAAATCAAGCAATTAAGTATTTAAGGTTTAAAATATATATTTCAATGCTGGTTATCTCTGTCTCTTATAATTATGGAGGAACATAGCTTCTTCAGTTTTGTTCCAGTGGGTAGTATGAGTTAGTTGTGCTTTTCTTTGTTCTTCCTCTTTAAAGCTAACACGGTCTCCTAATAGTATGCGTAATAACAGTGGCAAACATAGAGTGTGACTGGAGACTCGAAGCATATTTCTTTTAAAGCCTCTGTGTACTAACTCAATGATATTGCTGCTAAGTATTCACACTGATCAACAACAACAACAAAAAAAGTCTTACTTCTTTTGTTGAGTTTTCTTTTAGTAGTCTGAATTTCAAAAGGAAGGCAGCTTCACCAAAAAAAATATGATTGAAAGTAGCTTACAAGGACTGAAAATGGTTTAAATCTCAAACAAGGGTTTTTTTTCTCCCATTTTTATGCAGAAACTGTATTTGAAAACTAGCTTATGTTGCGTCACATTACGTTCTGCCACGTCTTAACAGTAGGGCTTTTATGATAGCAACGGAGCAGCAGGTTGACTAACTCCTGGGGTCTGCATTGCAAGCGTAGATGCTAGTCTGAGCCGTTTTGGTCCAAACCAAATGTCTACTTATTTCTATGGATGAGCTCTGAGAATTGACAAGGCACTTGCTTGGCACTGGTACAGATTATGAACGCTTTACTGTTATTGGAGAAAAGCTACTTGCACAAGTAATTCTTCTAATCAGAATTACTTGCGTGACTTGAATGTGGAAGACATTCACAGTTGAATTATTGGCAGCATGGATGCGAGATGACTGTATTTGCTGTTACTCCCTCCTGCAGCGTTCGCCGAGAGAGCTCAAAACTCCACCGGATCAGCATGTTGCTGGTGCTCAGCTCAACTCTCTATAAATGGATCTAGTCGCATTGTTTTCTGCATTTCCACAGGGCCATCAGCTTCTCAGAAGGTCATCTTGTTCCGCTCAGCTGAGACCCTGATTGAAGGAAGCATTCCTGTTTAAAATAGTGATCAGGTGTTTTGTAAATAGATTTCATTTTGGTTTTTTTTCCTAACGGGAATGTAAACATGCTGTGTCACTTTCCTGAAGGACGGGTGATCTTTGTAGGTTCTGAGAGAATTGGGAATTGACCCTAGGAAGTTATTATGTTGCTGTAATAAAGAGGCTGTGCCCACTTAGGAATTTTCTCCGAGAGGCTGCTGCTCAACTACCAGTGTTATACTGCTTCCCCTTTCCGTTAAAATAAAAGACTCATTCTGCCAGACATTCATTAGCATAAACCTTTGATCAGTGTAATTATCTCTAGGCAAAAAATTAGTTCTCTTTTTTTTCCAAATTAAATAATGAGCAGAATATTATCAATTCAAAAAATGTACCCCCAATCTAATTTAAAAACTGTACCTAACACGTGCTGCAGAATGCTGACAAAGTAATCCTCTTTCTTAAATCCTCTTTCTGTCATTGATTTGTCACAGGTTTGTTTTCATCAGTCTCGTAGCCAAGGTGAACCTTTACTTCAAAGATGATTTTTTTCTTGGTTTTTAAAATGACCTCTTTTTTTCTTTTTTTTTTCCTTTTTCTTTTTTTTCTTCCCACTCCTAGATTCGAATCTGGAGCAAATTCTATCAAGTCATAAACGCTACATCAGGGACAAACTTGACCTCACATTCCTTGTGTTACTTGATACATGTCAAAGTAATGATGATTAAGTGAGCATACAAAAACAAAACAGTCTTTTCATTTAAGTGTTAAAACCCATCAAATCAGCCTTATTGATTTAACAAGTCGTCGTCTTATGCTATTTGAGAGGAAAGAAAGGAGGAGGAAGGGTGGACTATATTTGTGGGAGAGAAAAAGTTTTAGAGAGTAAATTCAGATCACTAATAGATGCTAAGAAGAGGTGCTCCCAGTTCTGTTTTAATCTCTGCTTACAGAGGCAACTGTCTACCAAATAAAAAGGAAAGAGGCTGGTTTGTGAGCCTCCTCACAACAAAGTATGAAATGGATATAGTTAAAAACCTTTGAACCTTCCTTCCACCTTTTGCCACAGGAAATGTGCTTGCACCACTTTACTTCCTTATTTCAGTCTCTGAATCTAGTTGCCCATATGCTGAAAGCATTTATTCATCAAAATTCTGACCACTGGTCTAATTCTTTGCGTTGCATAAAATTTTTGCACTTACGAATGAAATTTTATGGGTTTTCTTACATACTTAATGTTGCACACCTGTATTCATATCTTGTCTTGTGACGTGTTTATTATGATCAATTTCTAAGGCTACTGGATTTATTCCCCCAAAAAACATGCATTTTTTAAATTTGAACATGTGTTTAGATTAGAATAATATATAAATCTTTGCTTAATTTTTTTGGTTCTGCTCTCGTGCCATGATCTAAGAGATCATTTAATTTAAAATATTTTGAGAGAGAGAGAGGATTCACGACTTCCCTGTTCAACCTGTTCCATTGCTGAATTATCCTCACTATGGAAAGGTTTTCCTTACGTCCAGCAGGAATTTCCCTTGCTGAAAATTGCGATTATGGTTTCTAATCCTTGCACTTTCGCTACATACCTCCAAGAAGACTCTGATTCCACTTTCTCTCCAACAACCGCTTGGACGTTGAGGATATCAGTCATATCCTCCACACGTGCACTCCCAGGTCTCTTCTTTAGGTGGAACAAACCCAGGTCCCTCAGCCCCTGCTGGTGCTTCATGTGCTCCTTCGCTTGGCCTCACTTCAATGTTGCAAAACTTACTTTTTTTTCCTATATTTTGATTTTTATTATTTTTGGTTTTAATTGGTTTATTAGCATTCTGAATAGCTCTTCCTTGAATTTCTGACAAAAAACTCCAGTCCATTAGGATGTCTTCTAGGGGACAGTAACCATATTTTATTGAATTATTGGAAAAATATATATATTGTATTAATGAAGTGTAATAATTAAGTATAAGTATAATTTGAAAGCCCAAGTATTTGTTGCACTGAAACACTCTGTTCTTTTCTAAATTACAACAGAGTAGCAAATTCTAAATCCTCAATATAAAAATAAAACTGAATGACTAATCTATGACTTCTGCAGAGCTGAACAGGGCAAAGGCATTTTTTTAGGGGACAGAAGTTGTTTTGAAAATTTTTTGTACTCTTCCACGACAAGACTGGCTTTCCAAATGTTACCTCTTTCATGAAAGCTTGCGTTAAGAATAGTAAGCAAACTTCTCCCTTCTCCTTCTCCCCTTGTCACTGTCTCCAGTAGACAATATCTTTCACGTGTCGCATTGTGGAATTTCTGGGAAAAAGGCAACAAATATGATGAATATGTGTTGTGACACTGCAGACTTGTTAACCATCCTCCCCTCCAGTTTTCTAACATGACTGAAGTCAGTTAGGAGCTTTAGGTTTCAGTGGTAATGAGACACAGCCTAATTTAAATAGGCTTCTACCAAAAACAAAAAAAAAAAAAAACAAAACTTTTTTTTTCAGGCCAAATAAACACTGTGCCAGTAAACAGATTTATCTCTTTAAAGTCTAGCATTGGAGATGTGTGCAAGAATTTAAAAGAGTGAGTCATAAATGCACGAAGAGTATTAGAAGTATCAGAGCCAAGCTTTTCTGAAATGACCGCTATTTGCATGCCCTTCAGAATTTGCTTTTTTAATTTATTCGTCGACAACCTTAGTTCAGTTTGTCACGCTGAAAATTTTGTTCTCTATTCCTTTTCAGTTTCAGCTTTCTCTGTACAGAAATTAAACAGCAAGAAAATGTATGTTGGCCGTTTTTACAACAGATCAGTGAAAGTTCCCTGTGGCAGTAGTCCAGCTGTGGATCTGATTGAATTAAAAACAAATCTAGAAGCTTTTTATTCAGATAAATGCAAACCTAATCAAAAGCGTGGAAAATTCGTGAAATCTCTGTAGCTGTGGAAGTTCAATGTCCTAAGTAATAGCACTGACAGAACTATGTTAAACGTGCCTTTGCGAATAAAAACTACCTTATAAACTCCCAACTGCTTTTAATTAAAAAGCTTGGGAACTGAACAATAAAAAAGAAGAACTCCAAAAGGCACTTTTTTGTCTATTTAAAAAAATAATAACATAGGTCTGGAAAAGACATTCTGGGTTATTAAGTTCTGGCTTCTTCTGCCCTGTTGTCAGAGGTTGCTTCAGTATTGCAGAATCTCTTATTTCTCTAAAACGCATATAAAATGAATGAACAAATGAAGAGTGAGTAAAGTAAATATTTACATTTATCTGATCTTCATTCATTATTTAACTGTACATAATTTATGAAGATGTTTCTCCAAAGAGAAGGCCCATATGCAATTTAAAGTTGTGTAAGCTGTTTTCATATCCTAGGATTTGGTTCAGTAAAGGCTGTGGTCTGGGAGACTCAGTCTTACGCAGATCTACGGACATGAGTTGTACACCACGTTCTCTGCTTTATAAAGAGCACATGGAGGAGGCAAAGAAAGATTTACCATGGATTTGGTAACCGGGAGTGGATTGAAATTGCAGCATTGAAATATAGTTTTTATTATATTACCACTAGAAACAGTTAGGCATAGAAACTAAGAGCCTAATTTCAATAAGAGTTACTTCCATNTATTATATTACCACTAGAAACAGTTAGGCATAGAAACTAAGAGCCTAATGTGATCTGAATATAAGCAGTGAGGAGTCTCACTAATTTCAATGAGAGTTACTTCCACCTGCATCGGAGCTGTATTTGCTGATTTGGCTTTGCATTATTGACACTCATTTCTCACACAGCAGAGAAAAACACTTCATATTTCATAAACTTCTTATTTCTAAAGGGTTGTAGTATATTTTTTTGTCATAGTTGGGAAGAAATGAGGAAATCCCAAGTAAGTTTTTAATATGAATTGGCCAAAGAAACCCAGAATTATTGATTGTAACAGAACAGTCGTGATTTTGGAAAGCATTTAGGAACGTTCATAGCTCTAAACATGTACTTCAATCCCATTGCTCTTTTTTTGAAGACAGATTTTTGGGCACAGCTTTAGCATCAGTGCTGTCGGGGAAGTGGATTATGCTCAGTTTCTGTTATTTTTGGTAGTTTTGACCTGAAATCCTTCCTGGGCTGTTGTTTATTTTTAGTTTGGTCTCTTTTGGGCCTGATGTGTTGCTTAGGGCCATCCAGAGTGTTGTTTTCCTTTGATCTGTGAGCTGAAGCCCAGGGGATGGTGCCTTACGCATAGACGAGCCTTATCTTTGTGGAACACTAATTTACAAACTCGAATTTGTATCCTTGAATATCTTGGAGGAAGATCAGAGCTGAGCACAGGGAGGGATGACAGGGAAGAGAAAGGACAGCTTGATTTCTGCCTAGAGAGCAGCAAAATGTCTTTGAAGCAGCTTATTGCAAGTAGGAACTCCCTCAGTAGCCATCCCTGGCGAAATAGCCCCCGATAAAAGACTAGAAAAGGCTGAGCGAGTCCTCAAACGGGTACAGAGTTCGCATAGACAGAACATCACCGTGGAACATGGATTCACGGAGAGGGACAACAGGAGCTGGCAGCTACATCCCCGTGCCCAGGAGAGCTGAGCGTAGAGTTCTGGTCCAGGAGCTGCATGGTTGCATGGGAAGAGCTGTAAGTGGGCAGTGTTTTCTCTCTATAACCCATGTTTGGGGATGTGGGTGAGAATCCTCCTCCGCAAACAGGGGGGGAATTTAGAGAAAGGTGTTTTCAGGAGCAACTGGAGCAGCATCTGCGGCTGTGCGACTCCCCTTCCCGTGGCAGGCCTTACTGATCCCACCTGTGGTCCTGGTTTTGGGCACTTCTCTTGCTTTGCACCCTGCCCTACTGCTACAGTTTTCCCTTACCACACGTCTTGTTTATTTAGCTTGTTAACTTATGCTTTTGACAAAGAAATGGCCACATGGAATTTGTATACAAAGGTTTATGTGAAGATGTAAAATATTTTCTCCATGCCACTTATTCTCTGCCAAAATAATGTGCACTGATTAAATAAAATATCCTGTAGTTCATACTGGGGGTGGGGGGCTCAGATGCTTAACATTGTACTAACGCTGCTTTTGCCTAAAGAACTTTTTTTAATTATTTTTATAAGCAGCAGAATCAGGACCACCATGAAACTTTTCAGAATTCTCACCATTGTAGTCCTTGTTTATTATCAAAAAGACACAGAATTAGAGCTGAACCTTCTTCAACAGAGATTAAATTGGACCCAGTTCCTGTTATATGTCTAGTGAGTTCATCCCATCATGAATGAAATAAACAATAAATCAAGTCAGGTATGATTATACTCAGCAGTATGTTTAATAAATCAAGCCAGCAACGCTAATCCAGGAACATAAGTAAGGGGGGAAAAAATTCTTTTCTCCTGTAAAGCATTAAATTCACAATATGTGGCTTCTTACGTAAAAGCAGATCTGTGAACTGCTTAATTCAGAGCTATGTAAGCTGGCGGGGGGGAAGCGGTCATCAGCTCTTTTCTGCTTTTATTGCTGTTCCCATATAGAGCAATCCATTAGCATTATCACTTTGCATAAGACTTTTTCACATTTATAATTTTGGAGCCGGTTTCTTGGATTTGTGCCCTGCTTTGAAATGTTGTTTTTCAAATCTTGTCCTTCTGGATAGAAAAAAGGACACAAACTTTTCTTTTAAGCGATCATAAAACACATTGCTCCAACACTTCCATTTTTCCATTTCAAAACGTTTTTTATTAGAAATACAGCCTGACCAAAACCAGCCCCTAATTTCCCAAGAGAGACCATTGAACCCTCAATGAACTGCAGACAAGCTGATACTTCCACGGCAGAGTACAAAATTCGCACACTAAAAATGGGAAGGATTTCACAAGAAACCTCTGTGAAACCCAGAACGTGTCCGTGTCAGCTGTACAGATTACCCGAAATTGCTGTGAAGGGTAGCTGGGACTTCTCAAGAGCAGGGCTGAAGATGCTTGAAAACACTCATGATATTAACTAACTGACTTTTAGTAAGATGCTGCACACTTAACCTTTCTTCACCATCCAGTGCAGCAGCCAATACAAAACAAGCCGTCAAAATGTCAAAGAAGAAAAAATAAATAGCAGAATTCAATCTGAGTAGGTTTTAATTACTTCCTCTGCTAATACCATTTGACATTCAGGTTTTTGTTTGGTTTTTTTTTTTTAACTTCTTACATAGTGAAATTTAGAGCAGCAGATGCAACAATAATTCAGTTCCAATATTATTTTAGCCAAGAGCTCAGTTTTCATCAGGCAGCAGTCAGGCAGTGGTTTGTTGCCTACCCGTAGCGTGGGCTACTCAGAACGATGGGGTACTCCTTCTCGTAAGGTATTGAGCAGCAGTGCGTGTTTTAGACTGGGTGCCATTAATGGTGAACTGTTGACTACAAGCCATCTCAATAACTGTGGCTGCGCGTGGCTTTTGCAAGCAGGCATTTCTAAAAGCAGAGCAATTGCCAGCTCTAGGCCGAAGTATTAGAAAAATACCAATTTAGTGGCATCAGCTGTGCACAGAGGGAATGATCAGAGAGAGAGCATGCTCTGAAACTCTGTTCTTCTTACACACGATGTATCGTCAAACAGTACATTCAGAAATGTTCTTTTGGAGGAGAAGGGATGATTTGATTGCAATACTCATCTATTTTTTGCTTTATATGTATATACGCACCCATATAACTCTTGCTTTGAAGAACTCTATGTATGACTTCATGCATTTCCTCTCCTTTTCCACCCTTCACATTTGGATATTCGGATGTGGCTGCCTCTCTGGTTAAGATGAGCGATGTTACCTCTTGAAGACAGGGATGGCAGCTTACACTCTCCGTGAGGGAACCAAAAGAAATTTTCTAATGGGAACTGAAAAAATGTATAATGTAATTAAAGACAGACCTCCTACAACTTCCGACTGTCGAGAAATTGGTTTTGCTTTTCCCCATCTTGAGTTATTTCCAGATGACCTATTCCTACAGCTTATGCAACAAGCTGATATGCTAGGCAAGCCCAGGGGAATGAGATCGTAAGGGAAAAGATGCAGTTTCATATCGTTATTCCTATAATTAGCATATGTGGTAATGTAGGATATTTTCACAGTTGTCATTGGAACCTGTGAAATTTCCCACTGGAAATGACTAGTCCCTAATTTAGTGAGAAGAGGTTTGCATAAAAATCATCAACAGTAAAGGCCACAAGATCTCATGAAAGAATTGCGGTTTCACACAACTCTACTCAATCTATAACTATCATTTGGGACATGTGCGCTCAGACACACATTACATATGTTAAGTACAAGTATGAAGTCATTTTGGGTCATTTGTCTGATTCATTGCTAATTCTTTTCTTTATTTCAGGACCTTTGAGACCAGATACTTCTGTAAGAGCTCCTTCCTATTGAATAGTGAATGAAGGAAATCAATCTCCATTCTTCTAAGATTCTTGCTTCCATAAGCAATAATTAAGCACGTTAAACTACTGACATAAAAATAGATGGTGTGTAAAATAACTTCTTAATTTCCCTGCAGGCCTGTCTCTACTTTTCATGGAATTTAACTTAATTTTCTGTTAGTGGAAATTTCCTTTACAAACTGGTGTGGTCATTTCCCCCACAACAACATCTTAGAGTTTTTGATGAATTTTACAGCTTTTGCTGAGCATTCTCTCCTGCTAAGTACTTGCAGCCTTTTATTCCCCCAGGGATGCACTCAGCCTCTTGTAAGATGCAATCCATTCCTCCTCAGTGATGCAAATTGTTCATTTGAGTGCGTATTTTAGAATTCATCTCACCCAAATCTTCAGGTTATGTTCTTGATCGCAGTGAAATTTAAAACGTTGCAGCACTTTTGATTTTCAGTTTAACCCAGCACTAAAACAGATGCATCTGCATAATTCCAATCCATAATCACAACTTTAATAATATTTAGTGTTGGGTATTTTGGTCTCTGATCATTCGATTGGACCACATTTTTCCAAAATGACTTTTAAGTTTGGATGAGACAGTATTACTTATGGGCATATGTTTCAGAAGTGTGAAATTCCTTCTCACATCGATGTTATTGACTCATACCAAGACACCTTTTCTGTATTCAATAGTAGGTGATAAAAGGAACTCTCAAAGAACTCCTCTCTCTCTTCACACGTTGTACATTGTAGGATGATTCCAGGAAACCCATCATCTCTCTTAATTTTCCCTCATTTCTATTTCCATGAAGGACTAACGGGCAGCGATAAGCCAGTTGTCAGCCTAATAGCGTTATCAAGTTGGCAGAGAAGTGTTTTCTGCAGTTATATCAAATTCCGTGCAGTGGTAGGACTGAAAGATGTTACCAGCACACGCTGAGGGTTAAAAAGTGGTACTACAAACCTTCTAGAAAGACAAAGACTTCTACCAAATGTTGCTTTTTTTTTCTTTGTCCAGTGTAGAGGCAATATCTACATTTTTTATTTGTAAATATACATACATACATGCTTTTATATATATATACACACACGCATATACATAAAGGGACAAACATTACAAGCTTCATGTAACATTTAATTTCAGACTCTTTTCATTGTTTATAACAGTCTTTGAGTCTATCCCTTAAAGTAATGATGGACAGAGATTTATTTTTTTCTCCAAAGCCTATCGGCCAATCCAGGAATTCTCTTTTTTGTTATTGCTGTTTTATCTTCAGCTTTTGGGTTGGGGTGTGTTGTTTTGTTGTTCGGTTGTTTTTTTTTCTCTGAAAATTATGGGAATTTATGAAAATTCTGTCATGTCTGCAGGTCGATTATCACAGACAAGTAACACACTTATGAAGCATGATTATGTAATAATCCCATTTTGTCTGTAATGTTTTGTCCTAAGTGTAAAAGGAAGTCTGGAGTAGGTCTGTCTGTCTTATATTGCAGCTTTGACCATGCTCTGATCTTGCATGTTGAACCACTATTTTTCAGTTGTTGCAGTTGCAGGTTGGGTATTTTTTTTATTGTTAGAAATATTTCCCTTAAAAAAATTATTGTATAACATGTTCTACTTTGTTGGCTATGCAGTGTTTATGTTTTATGTTTTATGTGTTATGTGTTATGTGTTATGTGTTATGTTTTTATTCATTGATATAATGGTGTCATAAACTAACTAATAGAGCTGTTAGGCTCAATTAAGGACTAATAGCTTTTGTTTACCTCACTTGTTGAAACAATGTCATCAATATAGATTACTTTCGTGTTGTTAATAGCGGTAACTGTGCACTCCATGACATATACAGAAACAGTATCATATGAGGTACTTGCTGCATTTTCTACATAAATAATGAAAATTTCATTGATTACAAAATGCAACCCTGAAATCCTAAATCCCGGTAATATTCTGCTTCATAAATGATACTAAGTTGGGGCTACACCAAGACTTTCTCGGAAGCGCTAAATTGGAAATTGCGTTTCTCTTCTGTGTTTTCAGCCTTGTAAGGACCAGAGATTTGACTGTGAGTATTGAAATACTGGGGACTTAAAGTAACAACAGGAAAAATTTCATGGGAGTTACTTCCAGATGATGGCTAACTCCCTGTAGCCAAGGAACGCCGGTCTGGCTTGAGTGCGCTCTTCCATTTCCTGCAGTGCTTGGTGGTTCCCCACTGGTTCTCTTCTGCTTCTGCATTCTGTTAGAAGTCACTAAATGGCTTCTACCATGTAGTATCTGAGAGGATAGAAGATATATATATATAATTCATTAAATCATCCCTTCTAAAAATGAATAAAACATACACATCCAAGTATGCATCAAAAAGCTTCCTATTCTCTTGTAAAGCCACCAATTACTACCTCTCAAGAGGTCTGTGTAGCTGTCTTGGATGGTGAAATTCCTATTTTGTGTAATATTTTTCCAGCTAGAGACCAAAGAACTCTCTTCTTCCACCTCTTCTTATGAAGATATAAAAGAAATACGTTAAATGGAACCTTTTTTTTCTGTGGAGGTTCTGTTTAGAGAACAGCCAAACAGAAAATACAGTGTACTCTTCAAAAATGCATTACAACTATGCTTTTTATGACAAATGAACACCATTGATTTTCCTATAGTGCCTTTCATAAAGATCATCTGTATATAGGAGGAGTCAATTAAATACTGAAGAGAACAGAAAGGTTTAAAGCTGTTGTTTAAGTCGGCGTATTTCACAGGAAATACGCTGAGAAAGCAGCTCAGGATTAACTGTATCCCTTCCCATCTACAAAGATTAATATCGAAGACTTAAAAAATGTGAGAAACGTAAAGAATCATAACAGACAGTCAAGAGAGCTGATTGATATGAAGGCAGCAAGTGAAGCTATGAGGCTCCCAGGGGTCTGCAAAAGGGCCATTTTATTCAGGTTCAATGATGAAGTTCAGAGGAAGAGAGAAAGATTGAGAGTAATATAGTCCCACCTTTCTGAAACTCTGAGAGGGTGCTTTAACCTCTTCCATTGCAAAGAGGTGGGAAAGATGATGGTAGGAAACATGAGTTAATAGCTCTGGTGAAGAAACATGTTTTCAGCCTATTCAAATAAACTGTCACAGAGAGAAACAGAGGCTACCAGCCTTTGTGTATTGGTGCTACTATAGGTATTCTAAGTGAATACTTTACAAGATTTTGTAAGAACATATTCCAAAACTGAAAAGTGTTTACTAATTTCATAAAACAGATTATATAGAGGTTATCTGAAACACAGCATTACCACTTTTGCAAAGCACAGGGCTTTTTTTAGGGAGTGAAGTTTTTAGCTATTGCTTTCTGCTGAGTTGCAATGATTAAGCTATCTACGAGCTTCCTTTACGTTTCCAGAAATAACTTAGATGCTTTGAAGTCTATGATTCATTTCTACTTAGGATTTTTCTTAAGTCACTTTTGAAAGTGAAGCCCAGGTTAGCATTCATCCTGCCCAGCTTCAATCGGTGACGAAATACTAACTATCTTGTCTAATCTCACTTTTAGGACTCTTCTGTAACAAAGAGAGATGCACAGAGAGGAGCCTTTTTATCTCACTTGTTATTAGCCCCTTCCATCCCTGAGACCTCTTTCTTTCTGCTCATACAGAAGAATACTTTATAATAGGGTTATTATTTCTGTCATGTTTTATATTGCTTGGATAATAATGCTTTATATTTCAGTCCAACAGTGTGCTCTGCGTGGCTTGGATTTTACGGGGAGCGGAAGGCTCTGAAATCATGTAGATTTGCAAAGGGTTTCAACATCCAGTCTCTGGTGAAAATTACAGACCTTTTCGGTATTTTATATCCTGCTACATTTAGAAAATGAGTGTGAAATGCATCCCTGCTTCTGTACTTACATTAACTTCAAGAAATACGTATAATTTCAGGAGGAATATAAATCAACCACTAAGCGATGGGACTTAGCAAAGAGCTTATCCTGGTGGGAGAATTGTATAATGTTCAGAACTGCTCAGTTTTTTTGGTACATTCACCTGACACACTCAACTGAGGAAACCTCAGGAGAGATTTTCATCTGACCTGGTATGTATGGCAATGGCTACATCTCCCATAATTATTTTATAGTAACCATCAAGGTTTTCATGTACATTACATAATCCTCCTTTGATAATTTGCTCTGCTTAGGACGAGATCCCATCAATATTTCTAACCTGCTCATGAATAATTCCACTTTTCTCTCTTCCTATTAGCATAGAATGTTTCAAAAATTTGCAAGTGTACTTAGTTAAGTGCTAATGCTCTAATCTCGATTAAGTTATTTTAGGAGGCATTTTGTAAATTTTATTTTTTTCTTCCATGTCCTTATAATCTTACTTACAAATAGTTACATGTATTGAGTAATTGTCTGGAATTGGCTGGATTATTCACTAGAAAGCAAGACGGTCTTATTTCTTTAAAATTTTAATTTAGATTGCTTTCTGATTGTAAACAACCCCTGGAAGACTGAATACTGCGTTATATACCATCCTATTACTTTTTCATGTAGCTTAAGAAAAGAAAGGTCCATTTAAGTATTACTAAGAGACACACAAACAGTAGCTATAGTTTATTAGGAAGCAACTTGAAGTTACTGATTGATGGAATAAATTCACTGATCCAGAACAGAGGAGTTCAGACGTAACCCTGTTGCAGACTTCACCCCTGCTATGTCTCCAAAATCTGCAGCTTTTAACACAACACAATGCATCCATTTCCCTTCACCTTTAGAGCGTTATTGACTATGGGGTTTTATGGTAAAACTTTGTCAGTAAAAGTTGGCACTTGAAAAACTTCCCAATTTTACTGGGAAATTTGCTGTCTCTCTATAAATAGGCATGACTTTAGTAGCAGGAGTATAATCTTGCTTGTCAATATTTCCAACTGTTCAGCATTCAGATACTAAAATTAAAAGAAAGCAGTGATAAAGAAAGAAAACACATCCCAATTTCCACATTCATTTCGTCTTAGCTCCCTACTGAGAGCAGATGTGCCAGTAATGGCAGCGTTTTCTACATGATGATAAGTATTAGTAGCTCATAACGAGCTAAATGCCATTGCCAAAGAGTTGTCATCTAAATTTTTTTTCCCCAATCGGTACACTTACTCTAAGTGAATGATGTAGTTTGGCCAGATCCAGGGCTTATTTGAACAGCAGAAGAGGTTTGTCTGCCCAGTCTCTCTCCTGTAATGTGGCCGGAGTTAATGTGGGCGCTCACTGCAGTCAGTCTTCAAATGGCCAGTGCTTTCTAGAAAGTGTCAGGTGTATTGTGCATGCCGAGACACTATTGCACGAGATGTCATGTGCAGAAAGGATGGGGCTGTCATCTCCCATATTGCCCGTGGGAAAGCAAACAGCCTGAAAACGGGCTGAAACTACCAGGTGAGATGCTTTTGTCGGGACAAGTTATTACAGCCCGTGCCAGACAATTCTACAGCAGTCGCAGAAGAATTCCAGACACAATTGCTTGTTCTGGCAGCGACAACTTTTTCAGCTGTCATCATTCCTTGACATCCAGAGGCATGTTTCTGCTCTGTGCCTGGGTATACACGGAAAAATATTAATGGGAATTGGAGATACCAATCTCAAATGGGATCTCCAGGAAAAAATACTTCCAGGAATAGATTCTGGGGAAGGGTTCTTACAGGCTGAGAGCCTCTCCCTAAGGGACTTTTAGGAGAGAAGATGGGGAGAGCTTCTTTGTCACATACATTATCTCAGTGGGAGTTCATACTGTAGAGCATTTAAAATAAGGGTGAACCTCAAATAAAATCTCAGAATTGTACTTCTCTAAAGGAGTGCTTTTCTACATTATTAGATATCTCGGTTTGCCAACCTAGAAAATGTAAAAGGTCAGTTGCCTTATCTGATAACTTTCTGGTATTACTTTCTTCTCGTCAAATAGAAAGGAACATCAGCTTTATTCATTTTAACCATCAGACTTCCAGGTCTGAATACAATCTCAATCGACAATATTTATTGATGATTATTTTTTTCCTTAGAGTTGGTGAAATGGATTGGTATAAATGATATAATTTAAAAAAAAAAATAAATTATAGAGGATGTTTGGTTCATTCTGTAACAAAACTTTTTTTGGGAAAAAATCATATAATTCACAAAAAGCTTCATTTATATAGTCACCTGGTTTTCAGCTGGGGTGACGTGCAAGAACTTTTATTTCTAATACTAACAGATTTTTGATAAAATGTGAAGTTGCATAGCCTCTTTTTCCATTTATGAGTCTGTAATATGAAGGCAAGGGGGATACTTGGGTAGCAATGGATTTTACCCTTTATTAATCATATATCCCCTGTTTTGCTAAGCAAACCTTACTCTCCATCATCTCATTTACCTAATTGTGTTCAGTGTGCTTTTCTCTGTCATGATGCAATCATAAAGAAGAAGGAGTTAAAAAAAAGTTTCCTTTCCTTCCATTTAGCAGGAAAGCCCAGGCTCAGTTAAGGCATTTTTTACTATGCAATATTCTGCAAGATCTGAACTTCTTGCTCTTTCTGTGTTTGAAATTACTGTATTGAAGACTGCGGAAATCAAGATCCTAATCATGCAGCGCGTGATTAATTGTAATTGGACTGGTATTTAAAAGCTAGGCCCTATGGTGCTCATATGCATACTTTAAATGTATAAGTAGGAGTTCATAACATCCAGCTTAAATATATGGTATTTCCATTTAGAAGCTATTCAAATTCTAACAGTTGAGTATCTGTGCCTGTTACTTCCAGCCATCATTGACAGTAATCAATACTTACAGGACGACAATTTCTATAGGATCATAATCCCACTGGATCAGTGGGACCGCGACTTGATGCTGTACTTTCCTGGAAGAAGGGAGCCATAGGTTATAGTGTTAAGAATAAATATGAAGACTAGGAACATATTGAATCATACCCGTGTTTGTTTTTCAGTGAGCAAAGAGGAGACTTAAAATTTTAGTTGAAAATGAATACTGTTTTTTTTTTCTTTCCTGTGTAAAAAATGCATCTGTTTCTTCATATTATGAGTTTACAATTGCTCATACACAGTGATGGCATCTGTATTGTATGTGCTGTACTGGTAATGAACAGATGATAAGAGTTCGCAGATCATATAGTGACATTTAGAGGAACATGAACTTTCTGCCTATGGTGATACTATTATTGTTCCTACAGTAAACTTCTATCCAAGGTATGATGTATATAGGTAGTGCTATTGCAATTTTATTTCTACAAGTTGTCAGTGAACTCCATTGTACATGATAGGAGTTTAGCTGCACATCCTGGTTAGTTTTATCAGCTACAGAGTTATCACAGATAGTGTCACAGACATGATACGTGTGATAGCATGACAAAACATCTGGAAACTGCTGTGTCTGCTCAGAGCCCTCACCAGGGAATGAAATGCTTTACGGGCGCTGTTTTCAAAGCTGCTTTCTGTCTACAATGAAAAAGTTTTCCCTTACCTCTTTCACATATTGAATGCATTGCGAACAACCACCTCTCATTACTTCCCATTACAGATACAGAGTTCATTTATTTGTTTTTAAATATCAAGGGCATGACTGGTTTTGAAAGGCTTCAGTCTTGTCCATTGTGAACACTAAGACCATTCTCCTAAATTTTCTAACATAGCCAGCATAACTAATCCTGGGGGCAAGGTTTAGGTCCAGCCATTTAGATTGTGTACTTTTTTCCCCTGAGGTATAGAAGTTAGGGATCAGTCCTGTAAAGACACAAAACCTTTCTGTTTCTACAATAAAAACTGCATTTTGATGCCAGGACAACACAGAAAATATTACAAAGAGCGATGAAACATACTTGTAGAGTGCTACATAATGTAAAAAAACATACAAATTACTTAATGGAATATGAAGAAACACTTATAAGTTTGTACCAAGAGAACTTCCGTATTTACCATTTGTGTCATCAGAGCATTTTCTGTAAATCATAGCTTTCAAGCACTCAATGTTCTATTTTTCAAAAAAATGTATAACATTGTCTTTTAAATGCAGCCTATATAGTAAGGCTAGGAATCAAATTAGTCTATAACTCTAAACTGTATAACATATTTTTCTTTCGTGAGACTGACTTTTGGATCATTGTCTTATTCACCTTTCAAATATTTATTTAAATGAAGAATAAAACCGGACAAGGTAAATACCATAATTTGAGAGCTGCTTCTTCAAAAAGGTATGGAAGAAAGAAAAACATGTTAGTAGTGTATGAGCATTTTCAGTTTGTTCATTATTTAAAATACATTTAAGAATCTTGCACCAGTATCCTACTTCTGGAGATGAAAGACTCCTCTTTTCTTAAGAAATAAGTTAAAAAATCATCCATTTTCCCTGGATAAAAAATCATGCCATTTTAAATTAGGGGTAGTTTGAGCTGTCTATGCAGTTTTAATGAGAATCCACCAGATGGCATAGGAAAAGGAACTTCATTAACAGAACTTCGTGAATGGTGGTATTTTTGGCTTGCTGGTTTATTTAGTCAAAAGGTCTTGTTTTGAGGCAAAAATTTTCTTCCTTGTGATATTAAGATGCTTAAAAATCTATTTCACTTCCTTTGTCCTTTTTCAAAATGTCTTTTTTTTTTCCTTGCTATAATAATTTAATGGAATTTCTCATCACCAATGTAATCCTGACCAAACACAGCTCTTAAGCATGTTCCTAGCTTTAAGTACTGAGTGCCTCCAGTGTGAAGCTTACGGTTAAGACCACTGTTGAACTGTGGACCCAAATGATAAATTCTTTAGACTAGGCAGCCAGTAAGTATTCTCTTAGGTTTAAGTCATAGATGGTGGTCAGAAAAGGGCTATGACAGGCTCTGCACACTCATTAACACTTGAGATTATTGTATTAACTTTAAGACAGATGTAAAGTATTAATATTGAACTGGCATTCTTCCAACGTAACTGTGGAAAAGTCTTAGCAAAATTCTCTCTGGAAACACCCCTATTGATCTTCCATCACTGTATTCAGTGAGTTCAGGAAGAAGTGCAAGTGAATAAAACTCCTACTCTTTTTTTCTTCACTTTTAATAACGGTTTTAACAAGTTGTGGATTTGGGGTTTTTTGTTTTTTTTTTTTTTTTTTTTTTTCTTTGGCTGTAGCTCAGAAAAGCTTATGAAATTGAATTGCAGTGAGCTAAATAAGTACAGTAGCCTGAGGAAGATATTAATTTTTAACATATTAATTTATCCCTATAGAAGTCAAATGTAATTGTTTCCGAGTTCACTCTACATCATTTTTATTGAAGCTAAAATAGGGTCAAGATTTAAATGCATCACTTCAGGTTCATCTGTAATTAACCCAGAATACTATACTGATGACCACATCTCGGAGTCATTACTCAAAGCTTGATCTCCCTAACCCTAAATTCAAGCAAAAACTCCTCTGGAGTTTACATGAAATACTAACAAATGCCAATGCTTAGATAAGGTTGCTTTGAATTCAACGTGACAGCATTGGTCATTCAGGCCATGTCTTCATTAGCAAGTAGAGAAGCACAGTAGGATGAGATCTGCAGATCAAAACAGTTGGTGCTGATGAGTCAAAATCAACTAACTCTATATTTTGGGAGCTTTCTGCAGAGTAGCTCTAGCTTGGTTCTGTGCACTTCAGGGCTTTTGGCAGGTAGAGTCCGTTAACGTCTGTGGTACATCCTCCAGTTTAGTTTTCAGCGAGGTTCCAGGCACCCCTAAAGTGAACAAACATTCAGTAAGTGGGAACAAACAGAAGATTTGCTTCAGAAGTGCACTCTAGACCTGAACTAAAATGCTGGTGTGAACGCATCCTCCGTCATTTCAGAGGACATTTGGTTTCAGTAATAAGGACTGACAGATTTTTCTCCTAATTTGCCTTTCAGTGATTTTCAAACTTTCCAAAAGAAAATGAGAAATACCCACAGGTGTGTTCTCTCTCACCTCTGACTTGTTGTGAATATTTTTATGATTTGAAATTTGATGAAATAATAACAATTACATACAGTTTCATCCCACAGACATTTGCCTGAATTTTAAATAAGAAAGGTCAACATTTTCCAGACTTTTTCATATTCTCTTGTTTTATTTACCTCAGAAGGAGACGTACGTTACAATTAAGGAACTTAGACGGAAGTCTCAATTCATTTTCCAGTTTACTTCGTAAAGTCATACTAATTTTTTGGTTCAATATAAGCAGTCATAGTCATTTTTTTCTGAAAAACTATAGTCTCAAGTTTTGACCACCCTCAAGATGGAAAATTTGTTTTCCCTATGCTTAATCAGAATTTCCCACATTCCAGCTTATGCCCATTGCTTCTCATCCTCCCTCTATCTGCATTTGAGAAGAGTCTGGCTCCATCTTCTTTAAACCGTCCCATCACATAGCTGCAGACAACAGTGAGGTTTCCCCCCACCCTTTACCACCTCTTTCTCAGGCTGAGGGAGCCCAGTCCTCTCACCTCTCCCCACACACCATGTGCTCCAGACCCTCCACTGGACTCACTCCAGTATGCCAATGTCTTTCTTGCACTGGGGAGCCTGAAACTGGACACATAGCTCCAGATGTGGTGGTCTCAGTTCCAGAAATATTGTCTTTGCTCAAGGTGCTAAAAGGCTTATAGAAAAAATCTGGGTTGAGCCATGTGCAACTTTCAGTCCCATGACATCTCTGCACTACATATTCCAGGTGATTAGAGCAGTCAGTGAGAATTTGTTTGTGAGCTTAAGGAACCAGGAGCAACTAGTGATTGCTTCATTAAATTTTGCTGAAGTCTCTTCTCCCTCTGCTCCAGGCAGCTCCACCAGCCTTTGTTAAACTATCAAGAAGCAGATCTTGCGGGGATATTATCAAGCCTTTTACTTTTATAACGAAGATGGAACTTGGCTGAACATGAAAGTTACAGGATGAAAAAACCTAAAGAAAATTAGACCTTTAAGAAGTCATCGGACATGCTATGTAGAGGATTTCTGAGCCTGAAATAAGCCTGTGGGTTCTGGCAGCACACTCATGGATTTTGTACTCCATGTTTAGTATAGCTTTGAGGACTTCCAAGTGACATAAATTATTATTTATTGATTGTATTTGGTAAGTATGAACAAACAGCAAGTGTGGATGAGTCACACAGCATATGTGTATATATATAGTACAGTCTCTGCCCCCGGTTTCTTAAAATCTAAATTACCGAGGGAGACAGCAGGTGGAAGAGGTGAGCGGAGTGCATTGCAGGATCAATGCCAAACTCAGGAAATTAACCTGGGTTTGTGGTGTTTGTCCAAAAGCCAATATGTGTATATTATACTGGCTTCAATTAAAGCATGTTCTACCTACATGTTGGAGTCTTCCTCCTACTCTTACCTTAACGCTGTCATGGGTGGAGTGACAGCATGAAATCAAAAAGCCTACTCAGATCTGTTAAGCACATAACAGCGTTAACAGCTGTTGCTGAGTTGTGAACTCTTTTAGATAAAAAGCCAAATTTAGGCTGACTTTTAGTCCTTAAAGCAGGAGAACAAGTAGCAAGATGAACTGACTGCAGGAAAATACGCCCACAGCAATAACAGGTAATTCTATCATCTGAATGCTTACATTACAGCACACACCAAGGAGGAGAATTGTCTTCTATTATTTTTTGATTGTTAGTTTCAGGTAGAAAAACATGTCATAAAATAATCAGGACACTGAAAATTTTATTTTACTATAAAAGTAAATTGTAAAGAATTATTACCAGGTGTTCTACCAGATAAATGTATAAATGCATTCTCTTTTCAAACAACAGGAGTTGTGCAAGTGTACCTGATACTCTATCATCACTCTTTCTTCATCGGCAACACCCGAGAAAGGCATCAGGCCATATAGACAGATAAAAACATATGTTAAAATTAAAAAGATAATGTGCTGTTGTCGAAAGGATACATCATAGAATCATAGAATACTGGGTAGGAAGGGACCTCAAGGATCATCTGGTCCAACATTCCTTGGCAAAAGCATGGTTTAGACAGATGGCCCAGCACCCTGTCCTGCTGAATCCTAAGTGTGTCTGATGTTGGGGAATCCACCACTTCCCTGGGGAGGTTATTCCAATGGCTGATTGTTCTCATTGGGAAAAATTTTCCTTTTGTGTCCAATTGGAACCTCCCCAGGAGAAACTTATACCCGTTACTCCTTGCCTTTTCCATGTGACTCCTTGTAAAAAGGGAGTCTCCATCTTCTTTGTAGCCACCCTTTAAATACCGGAACGTGGTGATAGATACTGGAACACGGTGATAAACATCTCTCAGATCAAGCCAGACATGTAACTTTATTGTGTTGACCATTTTTTAAGATTTTCAACTTCTTCTCCCAATTCTGGATGGGATGAAAATATAAAACATTGGAAATTTGCTGGAATGAGAAAATAACTTTCTTGTATATGGCTATCCATGCAGCAAATTTCAAACCGAGACTGACTGCTGAATGTCTCAGAATCAACTTTCTGCTTTGACCAGTCTAAAAGATTTGAAACATGAGTTTGTATTCTGTGAATCCATTACAGTTCAGCAGTGCCTAATATAGTGGGTTTAGTTTTAATCAAAACTAAAGACAGAGAAAGCTGCTCATTATACAAGCAGGACACTGTTACTGATCACAGAGAGAAAGCTCGTGACATTCAGAATTATTGATCCTAAAAATTTGTTAACAATATCAAACAAAAAAAAAAGTGTCTACACTTTGATTCTTAGTTCTCAGTTCTTATTTATGACAGTTCAAATTTTTGTGTCATAGGATCTTTGTTTGTTGTTTTCTTCAGGCACCTCTTCCGAAAATTCATCGGAAAGTTAAATGTTTTTCACGCACAGAATGCTTCAATAAATTAAAAACTGGCCTGTTCCATTATTAACAGCTTTTAAATGGCACATATCCCATAATTCAACATCATTTATCTGTAAAGAGAAATGCAGCATGTTGGAAGTCGACATGACAGATGAGTCTATTTTCAGTTTCTAGCAAACAAAAGCAATGAAAGAACAATATACTGTGGCACCAAGAATAGTCTTTGGTTTAGCTGTTTGTCTCCCAACAGTTCTTAAAGCATCAAATGGATTTATTCCAAGTTGCATGAGTAATAGTCAGCTCCTACAGAGCAACTTTATATTCTGGGACAAATCTATATTTATTTGTTTCACTCCAACTGAAAAATACGCTAAGAACTTCCTTTTTTTACCTCTTTCTACCTATCATCGTTAGAGAAAATTGAGCTGCTTCTACTGAGAGGATTTCTGCTGATGCAACAGTGTGACTCGTGCGTAGATTTGGCCCATAATTATGATAAGAAACATGCTAAAATTTTATTCAAAATCATAATGGTTTTGTACTAGTTTCAGTATATTAAAAACAATTCAAGCAGAGTTAAGAAAATAAATGTCTTCTTCCTTACGTGACATTGATTTTTATTCTGTGAGGTTTTTTGAAATTTTTAAGAATGCTGTTTTAGGGGAATATTTCATCTGTTGTATTATCTGATTTTCTCTGTCATCAGACACTTGCTGAGTACCAGGGCACTTGAAAATCACATCTACAATTTTCTAATTCTGTGTTTCTTTTTCTTTCAATCTTTTATGACCAGTAGTTATCAGCATGTGCTTACTAAAGAGTCCTCAGGATTTCTCTCTTTTCCATACTAAGAAAGCAAAACTTCAGTGTGAAGAATAACTTAACTGTCTTGTAAATGAATGTCTTTTGTTTCCCTAAATAGCACCTTAATTTTAGCTTTATTCTTGTTCAAGTGCTTTTCACAGCATTAGTATTTTCAGTTTTCTACTGCGGCTGTTAACAGCCTCTCATTTCTGAGGTTTTCCTGTGTAATACTGCAATTGTATTTGTAAACTATTTGTATCCTTACAGAAAGGGTGTTCTGAATATTTAGTTACCAATATCTGAAAACTTTGCTAGAAACAGAGTTGACAGGGCATAGCAAACTTTGAACTGTGAAACTTTGAACTTTGAAATGTGGACATGCGCGAAACATTACAAGCACTTTTAAAATTTCTTGAAGATCTGTGTTACCGCTTTGTAACTTGAAGAAGAAAGCAGGGGTATCAGTGGATCTGGAGACCTGAGCACATTTCAGAGAGCCTTAGCACCAGACCATGGTGTATTTTCATTGCTAACATTTGTATACATCGAAGTTTCCATATGGACATTCTTCAATGTATCATGTATATCTGGTTATTTTAAGAAACACCATGTTATCAAGAGCGTATTTTGATTACATGCTATAAGTTGGTTAAAATACTACTTTTCCTGAAGTCCATAGCAAAGCTCCCACTGACTTTACAAGACCACTTTTCTTCTTTCTTCAGACTGCAAAGCTTAGCGCAAAGTCAGTAGCGTTAGGGCACAGCAGCAGAGGATTGGGCTTTTGTAATGTTCTTTTTGCAGGAATAGAGATCTTCCCTGTATCCTTACAGTGTGTTGATGGTTGGTTTTGTTTTTTTTTTTTCCACTCTGGTCAATGACAAGACTCTGTTGACATCAAAAATACTAAGAATTATTGTTTGCATTTAGTAACAACTGTTTTGATGTATTATTAAATAAAGAGCTTTGTGGCCACCTGTGTCCCCATCGCTGTTAGTAACTACTGTGAAAAAGACTTATTTTCTTAATCTATGTCATATCATTTAGTCAGGTGATCCTGGGTAATTTTCTAATGATTCAGTGATTTAATTTTTATGGTAACATCCAGTTTCAGAAAGGACAAATGATTCCTGTGATAAATTCAGAGGATTTCTGACAGACTTGGTTTAAGGATTCGGTTTTGGTAGAATGCAAAACTGCAAGGCACTAATCAGTCTACTCATCACTCTGAGTGTATAGACAATTTCTTAATTGCTGTAAATTAATACCTCTGGCAATTTGCCTCAGACTTCCAAAAATGATACATTAGGCTTAAAAGCAAAAATACTGTCTTTTTAAAGAGATATTTTATTTATAAGGTTAAGTAAAATAAAATGTAAATATTAAAATTAAAAATATAAGTATCTTATTTATAACCAGATCTGACATCTAATGAGAACAAGCACTTCTCTGTGATAGAGCCATTTGCTATAGGAGCTCATAAAAAGAATGCAATTACCTACTAAAAGGTAAAAACCTATATTCCATACACTAAAACATACCTGGCTTCTTTGTTCTGGCAAACTTTCTCATTAAGGAAATCTGTAGACATGATGTCTTCAGCATCAGTCCAGTTTTTGGCGCAGTCCCCAGAGAAAAAGTGATGCTCTGTGGTTGGAATTCTTTCATTTTGTGTTGTCTGAGTGGTAAAAAGTAGGCAGAAAGAACAATCCATCCTTTGCTGAATACAAAAATGGACAGCAACCGTTAAAGAACTTATTCCCTTTTCTATAATTTGTCCATCTGAGTTTACTCTGCCATCTCAAAAGCCAATCACCCATAACAAAAGACAATGTTGATTTTCTGTTTACTTCATTCTTATTGAAGTAATAGAAATAGAACTCCTATAGAAATCAATAGAGTTTGTAGTACTGGCCCTCAGTAAGAGTTGGATTGTGTGCCTGGCTGTTTTAGTAATAAGAATTACTACTTGCTTATGAAAGCCACAGCATGTTCTTGAAATAAAAAAAGAATGCTGCAGTTCAAGGTAATTGAGTGTAAGAGAACCTTTTCTTGAATGAGAAATTCCCAAGCTTTGGCTGGATACAAAATCTCTCTCTGCTCTGTCACGCAGTAGAGTCTATGAATTTTGGTATCAGGTTCACTGTGAAACTACTGCACAGCCTATGATTGAGATTAACTATAAACTCTCTATTTCTTTTGTTATTTTTGCATGTTATTTATTTCAAGGAAAGAAGGACAGAAAACTAAAAGGAAGATGAATATACATAGTTTTTGTGAGTAGAAAATATGAAATGCAATATCATGAGGAGCAAGCATACTAAAGATGTTACTCTAAATTTCAATGTCAAGGTCAATTTCCAATTTTCAGGGTCAATAAGGTAACATTGTACATGCTCAAATCCCTGCTTATATTAATACAGTCTTTTTTTTTTGCTTTGTTATCTGTCCTGGAATTTTCACAGTAATTAATGATTTAGTTTTGGCAATCATAGTTGTTTTTAAATACATACAGTTTCTGTAAATTGTTTCTTTTTGAATGACTATCAAAATCCCCACCCACAGAAATCTGCTGTTATGTTATTAAACTGTTATTTGGGGGTATGTTTATTCTCCATCTCACTGCCCATCAAACAAACAAAAAAAAAAAAGCCCAAGTGGATCGACACGTAGTCCATCTAGTCCAGTAGTACGTCTCCAGAAGCGGAAATAGCAGGCACTCTCTAAACAAAAGATATTTAGCACGCAAGCTAGGTCATTTCATGTGATCCATTCCCCTCATACTTTCACAGCATTCACAATTTTTACATTAGGGATGTTCGAGGGAACACCACTACCCAGTTATTTTAACATCGATTTTGGAACAAGTTGCCCAAGAATTTGTTTAATCCCTTTTTCAGTTCCCTGACACTGTCTGTCTCTGCATCCTCCTGTGACAGCAAGATCCACACATTCACTACTCACTGGTAAAATACTCATGGGTTTATCTATCTTAAACCAAAATATGTAACTAAGCACGACGTGTTGTATGTTTTTTCAGGAAAGAAGCTCATGCTTCTATTGAGAACTAGAGCTTTTTAATCCCTTCAAGTTTATGGTCCACTGCACCATGCCAGGGGTCACTAGTTTCTTGTCATCAGCATAAAGATAACAACAGGCTCAAGACCAATGTGAGCTGTGAGGAAAAACTCATCATATTCCTGTAATATGTGGGAAGTCTGCATATGTCATCCAGTTATTCCAATAACTCCAGCAATGAGTGTATGGCTAGAAGTGCTCCTTTCAGGCAAGACTGCCTCTGAATTCCCAGAGGCAGCAGAGTTTCACATTGTCTATGCTGCAAATCCTGCAGACTTGGCATGAATTTATAATAATATGCTAAGTGGTCTTGAGGAGCTTCTTTTGCTCCATTAACTTTTCCTCCATTTACTTTCAAGTTAAGGAAATCAGCCTATCTGGCTTGCTTTGACCCTTGGGAACACTGATAAAGTTTCACCATGTCTGACTTCAGGTCCTTAAATTGTTAAATTGAGGACCTTAAATTGTTCTTAGGTCCTTACATTCTTAGAATCTTAGCCTTAGGCTTTTAAGGAAGTCATAGGACTGGGAGTTCACCTTATAGTGCATTGATTCTGTCTGGTTTAGTTATTGCGGCAGTAGTAGCAGTGCTAGATCAGAAATCATGTTACAGAAACTCTGCAGAGGTGGTATTTCAACTCACAGTGGTATCGTACTTGTGGTTGGGGAAAAAAGCAAGAAGAGCCAGCAGCATTCATTTAAGTTATTATATAATTAAAGGTACCTGATCACATTAACACAACTGCAGTTTTATCTGAGTTCTGTACGATCAAATCTAGGTACTGCTGAAATTAAGGGTGTTTTTGCTCTCGATTTCAATAAGAAGTGCATTTACTCCAAAACATGTTTCCTCCGTGAGATAACTAAAATCTTGAAAGTAGTTTACTGTAACACATCTTTGTGTTCTATAGAAATGTTTGTTCCTGATGAATTTTTCACTCGTGTATTTATAGAGGCACACAGGAGATCAGCTGTTGCTGCAGCAGCAGTGAGTTTGGTCCCAAGAAAGTAAAGATTTTGACCTAACAGTATGTCCTCATTGAGGAAATGTTAGTGAATCTCTATTAAATATCTAAGATCTTCCTTGTTTTCTTCTAGGTGAAGACATAAACATAATAGTTCCACTGGGTTAAGCTGGGTCTTTTGGTTTTTACCTGAATGCATATTATAGTTTATATTTATACAGAATATAGCTTATCAGTCTTCTTATCCTGAGTTACTCTATACCTATGCACTATGTGAACATGACTGTAGGTCACATTGTTTCTTAATTTGTAAATAAACCATGAGATTTGCCGCCCTTACGGGAAGCAGTACTTTGCTAAAGGCAGCACAGCAGTGATGCAGACTGCATCTTTCCCATTTTTGAGAGCTCTGAAACCCTGACGGAGACGGGGGATGTGAATCCTGATCCCACCAGCAGCAGAAGAGTTCAGCTCTGGGTGGCACAGGATGCTTAAGCATGTCATTAACTTATTTCACTTCAGTAGATCTGAGTTAGCTACTGTGACTCCTCATGTGTTTAATGTTAAATATGTGTTAAGTACTTTGCTGCATCAGGACTAAAGTGCTAATAAAGGCCCTAATCCTCCTGCATATCCCAGCACTGGGAGTGCTGTGTGCTTGAAAGGGGGCACCCAGGCCTGGAGATTCAGATGATACAGCAAAGTCGGTCAACAGATTTTTCCCTCCTGGCATTCACTTAAATGTTGTTCCTGGTTTCAGTACAATAATAAATCAAATTATCCTCTGAGGAACCGGGGATGTGCCTTCTAGAGCAGGTAATGCTCTTATTAGGGAAAGACAGGCGAGGAAGGGGGTGAGCATCCCCCGCGCTTGGCTGCTGTGTGCGCTGCTTCTCAGATCACCATTTCTGCTGCTGCTTTGCTGATCCTACCCGTCTCCGCCATGCCTGCCCCCCTGGAAGCGGCCGTTCCTGTCGGTGGCGGTGGGACATGTTGCCTCTGAGACACCGGAGCCAGAAAACCAGCTCCAAGCCTGCACCCAGCTCCTCTCAGCAGGAGTGTAGCAGCCAGGCTGACAGAAAAAAACCCTCGATATACTACTAGAATAATAATATTTGACAGGTAGTGGATACTAACCGATACCATCATGACTGTATAATCTCTAATGTTCTTTTAAAGCATATTCTCCTTTGCTAAAATACGACTGCAGCTTCCTTCTGCCGCCAGGCCTGGCGGCCACGGTGAGGAGGGAGCCGTGGCCCCTGGGCTGCTATGGCTGCAGTCGGTGATTTGCCTCGTTAGGGCTGATCGAAGGGTGAGAGGGGCACTGACTGAGGCGGGGGGGAGCGTGGGGGTGACAGGGTACCCGGTTTGGGGCCCTCTGGCAGGGCAAGGCCCCGGGGTTCAGGTGCGGCCATGCCAGCCAGGGCTGCCGCCTCACACCTGTGGTGGGTTTCCCCGTCAGCTGTTAATGGCAGACAGGTGTGCTCCTGCTGTTTGCTAGCCCAAAAGGGGGAGCTTTTGTGAGACAGCATGGCTGTAATCCTCTGTGGTGTTGCCTTTTTTCATTGCATCTCATCCTCGCTGTGGTCTAGGGAGGGCATGAGCGGGCAATTTGGAGGTAAGTTTCTGAGAAATGTTACTGTGTTTCTGAAATAAGTGCTGGGAAGGAGAGGAGTAAGCAATAGAGAAGTTGCTTTATAACAAATAAAATGCAGGAGCCGGATCCTGTGGTCCCCTCCTTAAGAGCAAGGAGTGAGGTCCACAGAGCACCTTCTGAGGCTGAGCAGCATGAAGAACGACTGTGGCTGTCGCGTGGTGGTTCTGCTTTCCCCATTGTGCTTGGCCTCCTCTTGAGGACAGAAAGCCTTTTCCTGAGGTGTTATTTTCATCTATGCCCTAGGGAAACAGCCTGCCTCGCAGAGCTTGTTAAAAACTGTGTAAAATGCATGTGTATGGTTCAAAGTGTTCTTGTTGAGTGGGAGAGCGGAGTCGGTGAGTCCTAGCAGTAAGGAGAGACGTATTGAAACTCTTGTTAAAAATCCTTAAAGAAAGAGGTAAGGGCTAGTCACGAGGTGTGAAATTTATCCTCCTCAAAATGTAGGCGTTGTTGGCTTAGAAGTCAAAGGATTTTTCATAAAAGCACTAGGTTGTTGCTGTTCTCTCAGAGCTACAACTCTGTTGCATTGGGAATGAGCCAGGTAGTGCTTCCTTCTCGGTGGTTATCTGTTTGGTTTGTGTTTTTTGTCAAGAAAAAAATAAAATACCTCTACTGCTCCTACAAGTGGGGAGAGAAGCACCAGTTCAGCTCTTCAGAATATCAAAAACTGTAATGGGAAAATAGTTCAAAACCACCCATACTCAGCTATGTAAGCTATACTCAGCTATGTAAGAACATAAAAACTTTAAGGTGCTTGGTTGTAGGTAAGGAACAGTACTGAATAGAAGAGAAATGCTTGTGACTAGGATAATTTATCCTGACTTTCCTTCTACTAGCTTGGGCACCATTCCAGATGAAGTGGGTGGAATTAAGCTGCTGTTTAAATGTGAAGAGAATTTTATACATTTATAGCAAATGCAATGACTGTTTGAACTATGAGATGAAACATCATTTATACATAGTGTACACTTTCCCATCAGCAACTATCTTCAGTGTCAAAAACATCAGCAAGACCTGCAAAATAACAATGGATTTTGAACTGTGACAAAATAATTGGTATTTAATTAATTTTTCAGATGAGAATATCTGTAGTACTTGAGTAAGAACTGAAGGGCTTATGCAGTATAGTCATTTTGAAAGGAAGCCAAATTCAGCTCTCTACACTCAGATTTTCAGTCAGGTTTTATGTTAGGTAGGGAGGAGACTCAGAAATGTGGCTAATGCAGAGGTACGTGTGGAGGAAAATCAGCCAGTGTAGTCACTCTTGCCAGTGCACAGAAACCAAACTACAAAAACGTTTTGGTATTTTCAAAGGAAGAATGCCCTAGGAAGTAGACTAAGAGTAGACCGCCCCTGTAGCTGGCTTTCAGGTAAAAAGAGATAGAAAGCATAAATATCTAGGCCAATTTATAATACACTGCTGTAATTCCACCTAAGTTTAAGGAACTCCCTTTATTTATATCACCTGCAATAGTGAAGTCTTGAAGTTTTGCTGAAGTGCTTGCTGCCGTTTTTCCCCAGGTTTTTCTACTTTTGCTTTGCAGAGTGTATCATGACAATGTACTACAGGCTACCCTGACTTTAGAGGGAGTAAATGAAGTAGATGGTTCAAGATTGAAAATTAATTATTTTTTTTTTCTTCTTAGAAAAGACAAAACAGTTCTTCTGCCTCTCTTCCCCCCCCCCCCCCCCCAAAAAAAAACCACCCCAAAAACAAACAACCAAAACCCAAACACATAATTGTAGTGGAGAATATAGAGCTGTATGCTGTATTGTCACAAATTATTGCAATCTCTTGTTGGTATCAGGTGTTCAAATGTTGTTCTCATAGTGGCTAACACAAAGAAACAAAATCAAATGTGTACATAAAACACCATACTTAATTTATACAAACTAACATAGAAGTAAAATTTTAGTTTTGAACCAGAAAAGCACATTTTAAACTTTGTTACAATTTTGCTTAAATAAGTTGTATTGTTTTTATAAACTTGTTATTGAAGAATTCTTCTACTCAAGTAAATGATGGTGTACTTTATTACTGTGGTCTCATCTTTAACATCTGCAGGTCGCATTTTAAGAGGTATTATAGCTTCTATCCAGGGTTCCAGCTGGCTCTGTTGCTCTTTATATAAACCCATTGGTTCTGTCTGCAAGCAGGCTGCAGTGTGGAGCATGAAGGTTTGCTGCAGTGAAAGAAAAAATAATATTTAAAAAAAAAAATTGCTTGTGATTTCTTGCTAAGTGAGCTACACAAACAACATGTGCTCTGGGACTTCCTTGTATTAAAATAATTGCTTTGCGTTTATGTGGTACTTGCACCTAAATTTCCAAGTTCTGAATAATAGAGAAGAAAAAGATTTAGTGCAGTCTAACAACTGAAGAAATAGCACCAACGAAGAAATCCTTCTATCAACTACTCCTACACACAATAAATAAAAGCTTTGAAAGCAAATAACTGTGTAAAGCAGTCCTAGTTGAATGGGCTACTGCCTCTCTCGAAGATATCCTACCGAGGCAGCTGCTTTTACAGCATGCCCTAAGTAAAACTTAATTGCCTCAGTAACAGTTCACTCCCGTTTTAGATGGGAAACAGCTGACATGCTTATTCCGAGTGAGGATTGCTTATTAACTGGATGGATGTTTGGGAAGGGAAGAAGTAAGGTGATTTGCCTTTCTTCTTCAGCTAAGCTGGGTTACCTGTTCTGGTGCCCGCTATTTGCTTCTCTACTTTTAATGTACGTTATTAACAGAAAATCTGTCTATAAAAGTGTGACTGCAGGCTTCTTGCATCTTTCTCTGCATTTCAAATTAGATTTTTAGCCTCAGTCTCTTTAGATTTGTCAGAAACACTGGAAAACTTCAGCCAACAAAGAGCAGGAGAGGCTGAAAGAATAGCTGCTTAAGTTCTCCACAAAAGAGCAACAGAAAGTCTGTTGTTATTTTTGCCTCCCAACAGGGAAAGAAATACTTTAAACACACTTTTCTTTTAAAATTATGGCATAAGATGGTCAGTATCTACGCCTGTGGTGTCCTAAAGCAATGTGAGGAAGGCAGGATTCAGTGGGTTACATGGATGTCTTAGTCCTCTGTTTTAGTATGGTTATTTTTTAAAGAGCACAGGTTGCAGAATGTGGCCAGCATGAAACAGCCCCAGGAGTTGTTTCAGCTGGTTTTAATAGGTAACTCGGGTCTGAACATGTGAATATTATTTAACAGTGGCCCCAAGTAGAGCATGTTGCAGTGACATAACCTAGAGGTCACAAGCAAGGTAGTTCCGAAGTGAAGCCGTGTCACAAAATATGTTCAGAAAGACAGTCCTGAAGGCTTAAATTATCTAGTGCTTGTCCGTAACAGTGACCTCTGAAAGGAGCTATGTGTGATAATACCATGGTAGATGGCTATAGCCATTCAGTGAAGCACTTCTGCATCTATGATAGAGAACATCAAAGAGTTTCTTGCAGCTTTCAAGGTCTTTGTAGAGCAGATGTGAATTTTCAGACAGTCTGTTTAGTTTAATAACCCCAGCACATCTTTCACCTAATCATTCCTTGACTGGCTTTTAGCTCCGCTCAGCTAATTTAAACTGCTACAGTTTAAGGGCACAGCCTTGTAGTCTCCATTAAGTAAGAAGGCTGCTAGCTGAGGATCTGGAGCTAGCAGATACATTATCCTAATTAGCAAGTGAGCAAATTTATAAAATCTAATCAACTGCACTGCATCCGCTATTGCAGATGATCAGCTCACTGTAAACAAATAAGATTTTGGCAAAATGCTGTAGGCAGAAAAGGTATCAGTGTGTGTATATATATACATACATAACATTGGGGGGGGGAGGACACAAACTGTTTATGTGTGCTGATTCCATTTGCTTTGTGGCCAGCTAGATGATACTTATTTTTCACCTTTCAGAATTTTTTTTTTTAAAAAAAGCTGATTCTTGAGCCATTATTTCAGTTCAAGTGTCATTAGTTTATAAGGTAATTTGCATATGAAGTACAGTCATGGCTGTAACTGCATTGTATACTGGATTCAAAGTGGACTGTTTCACAGTGCTATGTCACTCACTCTGCTGCTTCTCTCGGAACATACCGTTTTTACTAAGCTTCTGGTTTTTCTTCTAGACAAAGAAAAACCCTTCCTGAGAGTAGTTAACTGTGAAGTCTTAAAATATTCTTAAATTTAAAATGTTGTGGATTTTTAGGAACAGCTCTATTACACTGGTGTGTAATGTTAACCACTGGTGCGGTTAACAAGAAGGAAGAGCTTTGATAGTTAATTAGATATCATTAAGCATTTGTTGTTATTTAACCAAAACAAAATATAGTCAAATCTATCAGCAGTGGTGAAAATTGTTACTGTCAACGTAGGGTAGAACTGGCATAAGAAGAAGCAAAAAGAACTAATGCTTTAATAGAGAAGGGTCTAAAAGGGCACCATGCAGCCTTAGCTGTATGCATTTAACCAAGTGAATGTTGTGAAGCAAATGTTTTAATTCTCAGAGCCTGCCTTTGTTATTTTAAGATGTATACATTTCCACCTACCTAGCTGTGTAGTAAATAAAACATGTTCATAAAATATCACTCTACTTTGACAAAAATGGTCTGGAAAGATAATGATATATTGTGTCTTCTTTTATATAGACTAGTCTCACAGTGGGGTGGAACAGCATCATAATGAAGTGTACATGCTGACATCAAGATCAAATTTGGGCAAAATCTTTCTCCGATGTTTTTTGGTTTTGGTAAATTACACTGCTTTGTGATAGCTTCAAATTATCTGTCACCCAAATATTAGTGTTAAATAAAAGTATATGATTTTTGTGAAGTTTAGGTCAAGTTCTTTTTGCTTGGAAGGACTTCTGTATGGCCCATTCCTGGCTATCGATGCCTAAATGACTCCATATAGGCATCCACAAAGTAAAAAGTGTGTAATGTATAAAGAAGTTGTAATACATAATGCAGCCTTGCAACAAAGAAGGCTAACCAGTGTTCTGAGGCTGCATTAGGAGGAGTGTTGCCAGCAGGCTGAAAGAGGTGATCTTTTCCCTCTACTCAGTTCGCAAAGGCTGAGTAGCGTGTCCAGTTCTGGGCTCTCCAATACAGGAGACATATGGAGCTACTGTGAAGTCTAGCGAAGTGCTACCAGCCTGATGAAGGGATGAGAACATCTTCTGTGTGAGGAAAGGCAAAGAGACCTGGGACTGTTTAGCCTAATGAAGGGAAGGCTGGGGGTGGGAGGTGGTATGTCTCATCAATGTGTATATATATTTGAAGGGAGTGTGTAAAGAAGATAGAACCAGGCCACTTCCACTAGGACAACTTGATAAAGCCAGTAATTTCAGGTGCAGTCATAACTCTGGTTGAAATTTCAGCAGGGCCCTGAGATTAGCACTCTTCAGAGAAAGTCATAGGATCACTAATGAAAATGGCCGATACTTTTTTTTTTTTAAATCTGAAAAATGTCTTTACTGGTAGCACACTAGGCATTAATGTCCTTTAGATCATTGGCTAATGGCTCTCAAGGGGAAGGAGAGTGAGACTTCACTGAAACACAAATGCAATCTAAACTTTGAAGTTTCCCAGATGATTCTTAGTGTGAGAGATGTGGCAGCATCACACTTGCTGTATGGCTGCAGCTGATTCTGATGCTTTTATTTTTTTCCTGTCCAAAATGTCTGAGAACTTTTCCTAGTACATGAAAAATCTTTTCTCCAGCCCTCAAGAGTAGTTTTAAGCAGAACATATGAGACAAATAAAACAAAGTCATATTCACTGCATTATTTTTTTTTAACATAGCTTTGGGAAGGTAAAAAACAGTATTACTTTAGCTCCTCTGTGAAAAGCTAAAATTTTTGCAGAGTAAACTTTCATTTTGGAGAGCGATGAACAAGAGCAAATGCATGGTTTCATGAAAGAAAGAACGTCTGCATTACATAGAACGTTATATATAGAATAGCATTACAGCAGAACTTATTTGAAATTGGACCAACAATGTGGGATTGAAGTCAGTAATATATAGGTCATGGTGTCCATTCAGTGACAAGGTCTGTGACCACTGATGCTTTGTTCTGAAGGTACAAGATTCGGGTTTTTTAACAAGCTAAAACACAACAGGATAAAAGGAAGTCCTAACCACAAAAAAACCCCACAATTAGTTGATTTAATAATGGGGAATAACAAGAGTATCTTGATGCAAAGGAAGACATGCTTTGTTTTCCCATAAGAAATGTGCAGATAAATGACAGTTTTCTAATGAAAATATAATTTAAAAGCTGCTAAATGATATTATGTTATTGGTGAAGAAACATTTCTAAAAATTCTGTTTTTAGAAGTGTCTCTCTCACTTTACAACAGAAGTGTCTAAAGTGGAGTTGGCCTTTGAGCCAGCCAACCTCTCAGCTGTGATAATGTAATTTTTCACTGGTTGAGTATATAACCTCACCCTTCAATCTATATTTTGAACGAATGTTTCTTGTGTCAAACTTCTTCAAAAGAATTAACCTACTCTGATTTACACTTGAGATTACAGTTGAGATTCTGGCCTTTGCCTTTTGACATATAAGTTAATAAGAAATCAGAAAAAGGAAAGTGACTTCTGAGCAGCTCTACAAAAAAATGTGGGATATTGAAATTTTTTTAAACAAACATGGAAGATATTACATATATACTAATTCTGGTGTGTATACATATATATGTAAAAAAATAACAATCAATTAGTCATTGAAGGCCCCTTGAATATTTACTGGTTTATTATTTAAATGCTCTATTTTGATACCTGGCATAGTTTTTAAAAGCCAACCTCACTGAGCAGTAGATCTGAGTGTGTAATTCAGTGACTAAATTACTCACTGCACATAGCTAGTCAAAATAGCCAAGAGGGAATTATTTTCTTACTTAATTGCTTTGTTGTTTTCCTTCAGAGGATTTTTTTTTTTTTAGTCCTGTGTTACTTGCCACTCATATCCTCTCTTCTGTGCTCAAAATTTAGGTTTGGATGTTGTGTTTCATCAAATGACCTGTTATGACTATTTAAATGAATAATGCCTGCCAGTTGTTATTGTTATGTTTGACGTATATCTGAGATCAGGTTTAGTTTAACAGCAGCAAATAACAAAGTGAGCAAATTTTAGAAACTCTGTTGCTGAACCATAAAAAAAAAAATAAAATAAAATACTCTGAGTTATATGATCAAACCCTATAGCTAAATCCATTTGTGCCAGCTAAAGGTCTTGATCGTTACTTCAGTAGTGGTGGGAAGGTAACTGTAAGATGTATTCCCTTTGTCTCATGCTTATGCCAATACAGTTAGGAAATAATGATTAATACTTGTATGTGTGTACATTCATTGACCAGATAACGCATGGTTCTCCTTCACTGCTGCTTTGATTGGGCCTTGGCAAAACAATTGCGAGCTCTACTGTACGGATCCCTTTTATACCATGCAGGCTAGTTTTATTATGAATATTAAAGTGTATGAGCCCTACTTTTTTCTCTTCTATCCGAATGGCTTATGTTCACTTACCACTTGAATTATAAAGGGACAAAAGCTCTGCCAGTGTTATTTAACTGTTAAAATTTGATCAAAGACTCGAGAAAAGTGTGCTCTTCTCCCAGCTCTGTGGGGAGATAAAAAGACCTGGGGCTGCTGCTGAACTGTGTTTTGCATCCAGTCTTTTGAAGTCTGGGGTCTTGCTGAAGAAATAAAGCCCTTTCTTTGCCCAAGCTGGGGCCATCGTGATAGCGAGCGCCCTCTTTCTCCGGCTCCTGAGCAGATGGCACCTGGGAGGAAATACCACTGATGGTGCAGGGCTGGGACTCCAAAGGGACACTGGCGAGCTCTTACCCTGCTCCTCTTGGTGAGAGCATGTCTAAAACGAGCTTATGGCCAAAGCGGGGGAGATGGCAAGCTTTACCCTTCAAAACTGTGTTACCCCCAAGACCCAAGGATGAAAAGATAAATGGTTTTTGGTTTAGGGTTAGAAACAGGGGATGGGATATTAGTGCATGGAGATTAAAAAAAGAAAAAAATCCCTGTAACAGGACTTAGTATGTGCTACTATTGCTTTGAGCAGGGGGATGTGTAAATTTTCCTGAAGTCTCTCATGCAATACACCTGTTAGTGTTAATATAGGTAATAATGTTATTTTTTAGTCAAGTGTGGCCCGGTTTTTAGGGTTAGATCCTGCTTCCTCAAATGCAGAAAAAGCACTGTGATGTTTGGATTGAATGGTTGTGCACTCAGAGTTCCTTTCTTGCTATTCTTAAAGCTGAGTTACTTCCTGAATACTGTCATGGTAAAACCAGTTACAGTTCTGACATGTTTGCCTTGTGGTAGTTTGTTTATTTAGATCTTGTGAGGAAAAAACATGTACTTGACTAAAACATATTAAAAATGTTTTCTTCACTTGAAGTGAAGAAAGTGCCTGCTGTTCTAAAAGAAATTCGAATATTGAGCTAAACACTTCCTAAGTGCTTAATGACAAATTGAAATTACTACTTGTAATGCAGTGCCTGTCCATCCCAGTTTGGGCTAGAGTTTATCAGGTATCCTTTTATTGCTATGGATTCTGCTATAAATCCAGGGAAGTGTGGTTTTTTTGTGGGTGGTTTTTTTTTCTGCTGACTTCAGAAGCCATGTTCTTAAACAGCAAAATACCAGCATATAGAGCCAAAATAGGGATGAAAGTCTTTGTACTTCTTATAATCAGGTTAGGAAATGAGAAAATTGCTGTTTGTGGATCCTTCCTTATGATTAAATGTCAAAATAGACAGTTTCTGAGATACAGCGCTGCTTCAGTAAGGAAAAAAAAAATAGTTTTGAAGAACACCATGTTCAGAACATGTTTCCTTGAAAACTCTTATGAGAAGGAACCACAAAAAAACGACAACAAATTAAAAAGCCATCAGAAACCAGTTTCTTATCAGATGCAAACCAGTAAGATGGTTTTGGGGTCAGGAAGTCATGCTCTTTCACGCCAGCTAAGAAAGCAGCTCAGGATACCTTAAAAATACGGTTGCGTTTCACTCTGGCATCTAAGTGAAGTCTGCTAGGTACAGAGTGCTTATAGAGATAAGTGTACTACTCTGTAGTTTACAGCTTCTGCACTTATCTTCAGGTTTTTATCTCCAAAAACTGTGACACGTTTGGCAAGCAGCGATGCTCCTATGTTCCCCTGAAGGTGCAACTGGGTATAGAGTTCTCCTTCATTTCTTTTCCTGTAGGCATTTAACAGTACGTGACAGCTCTACTGGTGTCTGTTTAAAGGAAGCTCTGCTGGGGCTTACTGTAGTTTCCATATATATGGGATGAAAATATTTTTGTGGTATTTTAGGACTGAATGTGCTTTGCAAGCTGTGAGAATTTTTTTATAAAGCAGAACTTAGCAGAAAACTTATTACATGGGACTCAAGATGGTGCTAAGTGGAACTCTGCATATGTTATGGTTTTACTTGTTGAACAACTTATTTCTGATCATGGGAAGGGAACAATTTAACAACAGGATGTTTGCCATGAAGATTATATCCTTGCTAGTTACCTCTTTCGTTGCACTCATTTGCAGGATATTTGATCTGTAGCTTCTCCCTGCTCTGTAGTTGCTTGAGTAGATGGTTTGTTATGGTCCGTAGAATAAAGTGATATAATGAGAATATGAAAGGTCATAGTCTGTGATGTGATTTAAGCAGCAGAGTAGAAATCTTTGCTTGTGTGTTTGACATCGCAAATTTTAATGGTTCTTGGCCCTAAACAAAATTCCAGGATCATTTTTCATTCAACAGAGATAGTGCAATAATATTGGCCAAAAAAAGTCTGGGGTAATGGGAAATGAGTTATACAACTTCAATTTTAAACGTTTTTTGTGCACCTTTTTGTCTGTGGGAAAGCTTAGTTTACTACCTCAAGATCTCGAGTCTGGAAGGATTTCCACCACTAGAAAAGGGCACTTAAGTTCATATTGTCTACAAAGTCTATGATAAAGTTCACATGACCACATATCTATCTTAGAGGATGATCACCACACTGTTCATATCAAGAAATAACTGAGGAAAACTGGAGTGTTCAAGAAGGAAAGTTGGAGGCAATGGGAGAACAAAGTGGGTAAAACTTACTGCATTTGGAGAGTGTGCGCTAAGGAACATGGCAGGAAGCTGAAATATTATACAATTTTTCGTGTACACTGAAGACACATCACTTGAGCTATGATCCTATTAGTGTTTCTAAAAAATTCCACATCTCTAAGTGTTGTTTTCCTTTATTAGGAGTGGGAGTGCTGAAGAAATATGTAAAACTGACTTTGCGGGAAATGGAAATAGCATTTTTCTGGATGGCGCTCCTTCACCTTGCTTTTAGTTATATGAAAGCCCTGATACGGGACTAGGGAGGATTCTGATACTGGAGAAAGCATATGTTTATACTTAAGAGTGGAAAAAATCCTGTCTCTGCTTGTTTTACACTGTCTGAAGTATGCACAAATATGTGAATTACAAAACCTGTAATTCACATATAAGAACGGGGTGATCCTCTGTGGCAAAAATGGTTATTTAGGCTTGAGCAGCAGGGAGCTGAATCAAAACTGTAACATGCTAATTGGACAAGCTGGAAATTCCTGGGATTTGCAAGTGGATCATTTGAAAATGCATGGGGTGATAATTGAAGGCAAATTAGCAATTTGGACACCAGGTGTTCTGAATTTGATCAAAAAAGGAGAGGAGACAAATATCTTTCTGTTCAGAAAAAAAACAGTTGGAAGTGCCAGACTACAAAACTCTAACACAGATGAAGTTTACTTGTGATGTGCCTTAATTAATCAAGAAAACTTGCTCACTAGGTAGAATAGTACCTGGTGTTTGTACGGTAAGGATAATTCTAGAAGATTTTGTTTTGTTAAACTTCTGCAACAGCTGCATCCAGAAATACGAAGTTATTGACCAAGCTGCATATAAACTGCTTTTGGTTTTATATCACCTGCGGAAGAAATGCAAACCAACGTATTATTCCTTCATTCAGTTTCATGGCTGTATACAAGGATTTGTACAAAAGAACCTAGCGAGTTGAAGAATTTATTTTTTTTCTGCCACTGCGTTTCTTTCTTATTCTTAAAATCACGGCAGAACGGTCTTTTGCAGAACACTGTAGTAAACAATAGAACAATGTAGTCTTAAGAGGGTCTTGTGCTCTCAGCTTCTGGAAGGTCTTTTGCTTTATTCAAGTGGCTTTTATACATTTTTGTACAAAATATGTATAGCTTTTGATCTTTTTCTTTTTGCAATAAAGTGAAAGTTTTCATGAAGAAGAACAAGGGAAAGAGAAAGAACAGGTCATAGAGCACGATTTGCTTGTTTGTGTTGTTTGATTGTGTACTGGATGCTTCAGTGTAGTTAGTTGTTTCGTTCTAAACATTGTCAAGTAATGTCTCCTTCGACATACCTAAATACTGTTGAATTTCTTTCTGACTGAGTCCCCAAATCCTAAGCTTCAGCAGTCTAAGTACATTTCCATCTGTAGGAAAATTTGAACACCGCTTAGCATGCTTGTGAGGAATATAATAGGAGTTTGAATAACACAAATGTTTTGGTTTTATTAAATTGTTTTCATTTGTGCCTTTACTTCCCTTCTACATAGACCGAAATGAAGTTAGCAATTGTCACAAGTCTGATATATCTTTTGGGGGGACTTTTGCTTAAATGTTGAGAGGAGAAACTGAGACATGCTGTTGGTCTTGAAACTGTTTCGTAACAAACCAGATGATTCCTGTAGCATTGCTTTATGAATAGCAATTGTGGACTAGGGCAAAGCCTAAATCCGCTAATGTGTGTTCAATCACAAAAAGATGTCTGGACTGTATTCTGTGATGTTCATGTGATGGTGCCCATTGAATGCAAATGAAACAGAAGGAGGATGATCATTTGTGGAGCTCCTCTGGATCTGACTAAGCTAAAACCTTGTTTATGACACAGTGGCTGTCTGTCCTCTGTTTCAACACCCAGACTTCTACTCTTCTGTTGTTCTAATACTTATTCATGGCATTCCATTATCAGAAAGTAATTGACCTAGGCTGGTTGCACAACCTGACTGTATAAATCAAATGCACTTTGATTTATTTTAAAATATCTTAACTTTTTTCTCAGATTATCTATGTTAAGTGGACACGTCAATCAAGGAATGTACATTTGTATAGGATTGGTATTGCCCCTGAGTATTCTTTTAAATAAAGACTTATGCAGAGCTTGGTCTGTTTCTGGGTCATTTGTTAAGCAAGCTGTAAAACTAGCACATGAGCAGGAGCCCATCTCTGTGTTCAGCACAGGCATTGCTTATTTCCCTCCTCACTCTAAATTTTATTCATATGTTTAAGAACACCCAAGGCAACTCAGCTGGCAAGTCTTGAGATGGTTTGAAAGCTGAGGCAGAACAGCTGATTTACTGAAAGCTTTCTTGCCTTTGTCTCACTTATTGGTTTTAAATTCAGTGTTCTTTGGATAGATTTTTGTTGTCTCCAGTTAATTTGCAGTTAGGATGTGGGTTTACAGCCCTCTTCCTTCTTCACATGTAGTATAAATACTTCTCTGAGCAATTCCAGTTCTCATTTTGGACCTGAAGACTTCTTGGTTAAATTGTTCAGCTTTTAGCTTGGTCAGGAGTGACTGAAGAAATTGTACAGATCAGGTATAGCACTTCACTGCTCATAAGGAATTGCAGACTATAAAACATGCTCTACAGAATAATCCAATATGCTGTCAGTACAGAATAACTTAATCTACTGCAAATGACCCTTTCCATTAACACCTTGGAATACCACTAGCCTATTAGCAATCCTCGTGTGCTAGAGGTGGCTTGGGTATGAACAACAGAACTGAAGCATGTCAGGACCAAACTTGAAGATAACTGGGGGGGTTTGTTCTTCAGATGAACTGTATCTGTTTGCTAAACAAAAATCTTCCAATGCTTCCGATAGTACCACATCCATACATACTTCTTGAAATCCTCTCATACCTGTATATCAGTATAATGATAATGCCAGAATGTGATGTTTGTTTATCAGAATATGGCTTCCATGTAATTTTATTCATGTTCATTGTCAATTTTGATCATTTTCAGACTTCAGTATTCCCTTTTTTTTTTTTTGCATTTTTCATCTTTTTTGTTTCTGTTCTTTTAAATGTATTTTTGTTTTACTATCTGGTCTCGCAGAGTGTGGTCTCTAGTTTCCTAAGCCCAGCAACACTCTTGCAGAGTGCTGTTTCCACGTATATCACTTTACACACCTTCACGCCATATGCATCTAGTTCATCCCATGAATGCGTTTTCCTGACCCTTATTTGTCTGGACTTATTTTTCAATTTCCTAAAAGTGTTATTAAAAATTGTCTGCTTTTTCTTGGCTGCCTTGAAGTTATATTTTACATTAGGCAAGTGCTTTTTTTGCCTGGAAACTATCACTTAGACAAATCTTGTTGGGTTTAAGTACTGTTGAGGCTTGTATTATCTATTACCTTGTTCGGTGGGCATAATAGCTGTAGCATTTTATTTAGAGTAACATGTCAGTTCATAGTTTTGAATTATCTATTCAATAAGTTATTGCATAATTTTAACAGTAATTTTAATTTTCATAATCATGTCTAAAAATGAAACTCCAAGCAACTTAATTCTCCTTCATTTTTACTAATGCTTAAAGCTATTATGAATGAGATGCAGCTTATATTTCCATGGATAATAAATAATAGTTGGAGGGAAAACAAAGTTGGTATTTTAACAGCAATATTTCAAAACTAAATGAAGGCAAATTAGCTTTCTTCAGATGAAAAGATTAACATGAGTTCTTAGGGGTTTTTTTTGTTTCTTATCTTTTGACTTTGGCTGTCTAGTATATTGGAATGAAGTTTTCTGTCTGTCTTGCATTAATTTTGCTAAAGGTGATATAATTTTGCTACAATTCTGTCATGTGATAATACAGAGATGCTGAGAGAGATGTAGACCTTGGATGTAATTATTTGTGAGGCTCAGCATGCATTGGGGTAATAATTGACTGTTTGTAGCATGCTGAAAACTTGCTAGGCTGAAATAGGTATTCCTTCTAATTTCTGCCTGATTTCCATCAGGTATTTGGCTTGTAGAGGTGAAAGGGAGAGATACAAACAGGGGGGATGGAAAAGGTGAGGGGAGGATGCTGCACAGTGTGAATCACTTTTTTCACCTTCTCTAAAAACTTTTTTAGTGGGAGTGGAAGAAAAGACTTAGATAAGGCACTGACAGAGCAAAGTAACCCAGCTGTATAGACTGCTAACACTTATTCATAGAACAAAATAAAGACACTCTAATCTGTTTTTCAGCTGTTAATTTAGCCCATTGTCACCGGAGTACCCAAGGATTCAGATGCGCTTATTAAAGTGTCCATCTGATGGTGTAAATTTATCCTATTTTCTTTAGCAAGATTATTTATTGTAGGCCATTAGGGAAAACTTCCTTTCAGTTCCTCTGATTTTGTAGCATATGACTAGTTATATGTAATTAGTTCCAATACTAAACTGAATTAGCAATAGAGTAGTGGAGATACTGACCGTCTAAATTAGAGGGAAGTTAAAGGGAAGAGAAGCCCCTCAATAAGAACATAAAGAAATCTTTCTATGTGAACATCCATGCTGTTATGGAGTTTGAGGATGCAAATATTTTTAGTTTTGTTGAGTTTTCAGCCAGCTTGTTCTCTATTTGAGTATTCATGACAGGAGGTCAAACTTTGACCTTTTTGTTTGGAAGTCTGTGCATATCTAATTGTGAAAGGCATAGCATTATAGCATAATCAAAACATTCCCTTCCCTTTGAATATATTGTTCAAAAAAAATTCCGAGTGTCTTGCACTTAAAGCACAATGTTACCTTTTGTATATTCTTTGAAGATTGGCTGTTTCTGAAAATAGCTAATGAAAATTTTGAAACTTAAACCTGCATTATGATCTACCTCTGTGGATTCATGGACTCATACAGGTAAATATGCAGAACCGGAGAAAGTTTGAAGTCTTTTTAAACTTTTTTTCCCACTTTTCATGTAGCCCAAAGTTTAAGAACACCTTTCTCAAACTTTTTCCAACTAGCTTTCCTTTCAGCTAAGATCAAGTATTGATCTCTCTTTAGCAAAGAATTTCAGGAAAGGGCATGAAATAAACCCCAGATAGCTATGGGGGTTTCTAATGGAAAAGCCATGTCAAATAACAGAATTGACTACAAATATTCTACTATCGAACAAGGAATAGCGTGCTAATGTGTATGCAAGTATTTAAATCTCAAACTTCATTTTAAATGACCTGTTTAAACCTCAGAAGTCTTCTTTAAGTATTCTCAACCCTTATATAAGTGCTTCCAAAAATGGGAATATGCTGAAATGGTCAGTTTCGCATAGTTTGCATATCATTCATTGGTCATAGTTAACGTGCTTAAGGCCTATTGGCATGTTCGCTTATTAGCTTGAATTGCTTGATTTGTTTCAAAGGCCTTTAAGCAAATAAAACCTTTTATCTTGTAATAGAAATACTCACCTTCTAATGCATAATGAATTTACCTGCCTGTGAAATATATCCACATTTGTGATCCGAATATCATCCATCCAGGTTTGCACAGGCTTATACTTTAAAGTATCTGTATAGTAAACTTTCAATAAGTGTTCCTGATTGTTGAAGTCGGACATCTTGCTGCAGCATTGTCATCCTTTATATGGAATATACCATTGTGGGTCATAAAAACATATTTAATTTTTTTATGGTGCTTTTAAGTTGCAAATAATTTTCCAGATAATAAAGAAATCAGCATACATCATCTGAGCTCCTTGTATCTGCAGATCACTTTTGCAGCCCAAGAGCATGTGTTCTGTGTTTTCATCAGGTATGACTGTCTGAGGAATCCAGCTCTCAGTGTATTGATAAACTGCAGTGTTGTACTGAAGGAATTTGCTTTGTTGGTTTGAGTGCTGCTCTAGTAAATGATTTGTTCCTTATCTTAACTCCTTTTTGCTCTAATTAAAAAACAATTTCCCCCTCACACCCCCCAAATCCTAACAGCATGAAGATTCAGGCTTTGTAATTGTGTTCAATAGTAAAAGACTGAGCCGGCTATAAAAGCAGAACATAAAAATCTTAATTTTTCAATTTTAAAAGCCAGGATTCCAACTTGCCCTGTAGTAGTGAAGCTGTTTTGAATTTCCGTTCTTCTAGCCCGTGTTTTATCCTCTAAGCTATCGTGATATAACTGCTTGTGTATCCAGCCATATTCACCAAAATGAATATGATTCTCCATGGTTTCTCTGAAGTAGTTTAGCTGTGCTGACATCACTAATTTCTCGAGTTGCTCTGTAGCTGTAACCTGCAGGGCAAGAAAGAGGGATTTCTCCAGCTTTGTTGTCAAAGGAATCATGTCACGGATCTGCTGGAGTCTGTACCTCTCAGTAATTTACAATATATTTCCGTATCATCATTAGACTTGGGAGTGACTCTGTATCCATGCCCAGTTCCAAAACAAATTGGATAAATTTGACATTTTCTCATTGTCAAGAGATTACACTAATTTCATACAAATGGAGTCTCTTTGGTTACTGTGCAAAGGGAAATGTTTTTGTCCCCAGATGACAACTGGGTTAACAGATGCAATTTAAATGTCATTTGCAGCCACTAATGAGATCATTTAAATTGCACTTGTGTATATAAATTGCTGCTGTGTCTATGGGGAAAGTGGGGAAATCATGGGCAAAGCTGACTAAAAGCCTTTTTTTTTTTCCTTAAACTTTAATATTTCAGTATCTCTTCACAAATCAAAAAAAGAAGCTACAGTCTGACAGATAAATGAGAAATTTAAAATACCATAGAAAAAAAATTATTTACTGGGGAAGAAGGAAGAGTTGGAAGTGTCAAACTGTTGTGAGAAATGCTGTAGCTGCAGAACAGCCTTTCCTAAGAGATAAGGAACAGCTGTAGAGTGAAGTCTGCCAGGGTGGAATGGAGCCACAAAATGCCAGAAATAGGCTTTCATGAAGCATCAGGTGGATTTGATGCAACATTTATGTGACATAGCCTGTATTTCCTTGGAGAGGATGCCCATTTTCCCCTCCTCATTCTCAAAAACTAGTATATTTTCCTGGATCTATTTTGCTTGGTGTTTTGTTTTTTGAGTGGAGGTGTGTGTCTTCTGGTTTTTTGCTTGGTTGGTTTTTTGGTTGTTGTTTTGGGTGTGGTGTGTGTTTGTGGTTTTTTTTGTTTTTTTTTAATCTGCTGGGAAAGCCATCAAAGACCATTTCCACTGAACTTCCATTTGGTTTGGAGACTGCATGAGCTCCATAAGGTGTTATACGATACTTCCAAAAGTCTCATGTCAAACACTGAAACAACGAACACTTTACCTCTTTACAGATTTAGTATGAAGGAAATTTTCCTTATGAATGGAAGTAAGTATCTGCATTCTCTCTTCTGAGGATTTGCTGCTGCTGTTATTGAGTGTTCAGACAGGGGCCTAACACGGACTTTTCTACTGTGTTTACCTTCTCAGAGCTCTTCTGTGAAATGGGGCTTTCTGCACTACGGAGAAGCAGAAGTGTTTATGCTCCTTTTTACACCCTCCAGCCTTTTATTGCTGGAGTGGAGAGGGGATATAGTACACTCAATAAGGTATCAACTGATGCTCTGACAGCATAACTCAGTAACCGGGGAGGGGATTTTTTTTTTTTTACAGGAGTAGGAAACATTAAAAGAATTCCACAATATTTAGATGTACAGTATTTCATTATACCACTAATCCACCAGAAAATGTTCTGGCTAGTTTGTGATTAAGCCTAGGTTTATGTTATTAAAGTGTGCTTCTTTTCTTTCCACAAAACCTTTGTGTGATATGACCAGCTTGGTTGAAGACTTATGTGAAAAAATAGAAATGCGTGTGCAATATACAGATGATACCCAAATGAGTATGCTTACTACATTCTTCTAAAGTAGAATGGTTGTTTCTCTGTACATAAAGAATTTCATATCGACGCATCCAGCTGTTTCAAATGCACTTCAGAATTATTGTTAGGCTATAGGAAACTGGGTGAATATTCGGTTAAATATTTGAACCACACTGGTAACACTAGTGGTTGTTGAAGTTGCTGTTGCAAGTATGGTGTGGTTTGTTTTTTCATTCAAAACAGAAGGTTAAACTAAGTTGAGGCTCCCACTGGATGGCCTGGTTTACTCCATTTGTCTTCAGAGGAAAGTTTGAGGTGTGTGTAGTCTTGCTCAACCTGGCTTTATTTTGAATTCACACACCTGCAATATGTTGTTTTAAAGTCAATTCACAAGTAATTCTAGAGTATGGTAGTCTGCTTTTTGAGCATGTTTTTTTCTATTGACAGCCAATATCACTAGTTGTCTTAAATGTAAAATGTTTTTTAAATGATAGCCTAGATGACTTGACCTTCATTTCAGAGTTTGACTGCATTGTAAATCTGAAAGTGTTCTGGTGGGTTTATCTATTGGACGCTTTTTCAGTAATAATCAGAAAGGCAGTTTTGCAGAAAGGTGGGAGGCTGAGGGTTTTAGGAAGAGGAATGGGAAAACAGGAATATTTGAATTGTGGCACTTGATCCTTTTCTTAATTTGTCAGAGTCCGTATTTTAAGATGAAAAATAAGTTGCAAAACCCATCTTCCTCCTTTTCCCCTTTTCGGGGCTGGCTGAAGCTCACCTCAGCTTCCTTTCTAACAAATCAGAAATCTAACAAATATACATTTGATATCTAGATTGTCTCACAGTTGTGAGGATAGCACTTCTTATGAACCTTCTCCTTTTTTTATTAATAGGGAATTTTATAGCTCCCATGACGTTGCTAAGGTAGAAATAAGCACGTGACTTGCAAGTGGTATGAGAATTTTTTTCAGCTTAAAGATATAAGTTGTGTTGTGGCAATGATGTTTATATTTTGCTGTTCTTCCCTTCTACTAATAACAGAAAGTACAGAAGTGCAGCATCTCTACCTGTACTTTGCTTTCGCTTTAGAAGCTTGGTGGAAATGTTTATAGGGAAGGAGGGAGAGAAGGAAGGGGTAGCACAAGAGGTTTCAATGGTTTTTCTTTTGCTTCAGGTTCTGTTTTCAGTTAAAAACCAAAATATACACCTCTTGATGATGCAAAAAGAATTACAATTATAGACATCTTGTTTCCACTGTTAAGCACTGAGACGTGGTGATAATTTCTGCCTTAAGCCTCGATTACCTGGGTAGAGAGAGCAAAATCTTGTGCTGCAGTTGCTGATGCATGGCTGAGATCCTGCAAGTAGAGCTGCAAGTCCTGAGTCCCTGATGTTACAGCTGACTAGGAACTTTTTTCTAAGGTCTTGCACAGTATATGTATACAATACATGTATTGGTGACTGATGGGATATGCCAAAGTGGCTAAAGATTGAGAAACTGCCAAGGAAATTTCACTTCCTGAAAAGAGGTTCCCATCTGTGGATTTTCCAGCAGTGGAGGTTTAGGTTTCCATTGCAGGGATCACACAAATGTGTGATTAAGAATCTAGTCAAGGATGTTTCCCAAATGGACTTTAAATATTATATTAGATTAGTTCTACATCCATCCTTTACAGATGACTGAATGTCAACGATTCTCACTTCTCAAAGGGCTGGAAGAGTGAAGAACAAACTTCCTCTGCAGTCACAAATAAGTAGAAGAGTATTACGGACACTGTACAAACTGTATAAGGAACTTGACTTCCTCTTCTGTGATTTGATTACAATTTGCCATTGCAGCATAAACATATCTTTGTTTGATAATCAGTTGAATGTAAAGTACCATTTAAATATTTAGAAAGTGAAAGTTCATTGTTTGAACAGTGAAAGATGCAAGGTGTTGTATATATTAACTTCTAAAGTCTATTTGTACTATGACTTGTCAAATTAATAGTTAGGCATCTGCTTGATTACTCGGAAGACCTAGCGATGTTGTACCAAAACATATCATCTAAAATTATAACAGAGCAAGGGAAGATGTGTCCTGTCTGTGATTTTTCTTACCAAGAGTAGTTTGCAAGCAAATGTAGAAACACTGCACTACATTCTAGGGTTTTATAAATAGTTTTACAAATTTTTTGTATTCAACTGTAGTAGCGTGCCAAAAGCTGCTTTCACTGAATATCAAGTTTAGTCTTCCTAGATCTAGAAATATAAAGATGCAGTTACAAGCTTAGTTCTACACACCTGCTTAAGACACCTTATATTTACTCATAAATTTTGTATCTTCTTAATCCCTTTGTTTTCACAAAGGAAGCTGTGATTGTGTTAGATTATCTACTTGCTTTTAAAACTTGAGTGTTGGATCCTGGATTTCAACATGTATGACAAAACTGATGCTGTCCCTGCTCTTGCCTAGGTGTGGGCAAGCTTGACTGATTTTAAGGTCTAGTTAAATCCAAATCAAAAGAGTTTCAGCTGCAGAATAACAGTTTCCTAGCTTTCTCTTCTTTTTTTCCCCTCTCCCGAGTCCTAAGCAATGAACACAAATGACTTCCCAAAGAAGTCCACGTTCTAACACTGGCCTTAAGATAGAAAGCTGCTAAATAGCTAGAGACCTGTCGAGTATCTATGGTAAGAAGTGATAGAACAGAATGAACTTACATCCAGGGAGGACTCCTGGAATCCTACTGCTAATGTATGCATGCAGAGCATCATAGCTCTCTTAAACACAAACAAAAAAATAGCAACCCTGGACACATGCAGTTTCCTGACAAAGCTGTGGGACTCTAGCTGAACAAACACTAACATACAGCATCCACCTCTAAGAACTTTTGAGTCTTTGTTAGGAGAAGGACTAAGGTAAAATAAAGTGCCAAAGTTAATTACCTGCCCAAACTATTCATGCAGTGAGGAGATTCACACAAAGTCAATTAGCTTTTTTATAAGTGTTCATTATTTTAGCAGGAACGTAAATATCTGCATTGAATAGTCTTGAGAACTGGTGGATTAGAACGCTGTGTAGTTTGATAAAACTTCAGCTATTTGCTGCATCTTTAAACAGCTTTTTTGTATAAGCCTAACACCCATTTAGAAAAAGAAAACTTTACTTGTGCTACTGATTAGATTAGGTGCTAGAAAAAGAAAGTAAGGTTTCTTTATGCATATTTTGAAACAGATCTCCAAGGTGAACAAAGGAAACTCATGGATGGAAAAAGCTGTTCAACAAAACTAAGCAACTGACAGAAGTTATTAGCCAATGTCTGGCCTCAATTTCAAAAAGAAAGTTTAAAGCAACATATCTGAGGTTACATTATGCTATGGTACAGTCAAGAGGAAGGGTCTGGTCTCTGAATATGCAGTAGACTCCAAGGGTTTTTTTGATCACCAGCAATTGAGCTGAATAGTTCTAGTGACTGTTAGTGTGCCTGTAGTTCTATAATATTTGTTTATAATACAAAAATCTGGACATATCTGAAAGAGCCCTTTTTCCATGACTGAGTTGGCAAAATATTGTACCTCCTGTATGCACTGCAAAAATGCCAAATTCGCCACTCCCTTACAGGTCCCTATAGACCTTAAAGGTCTATAATTAGAATGAATTTTGAACAAGTGATTCTTTTTTTTTTTTTTTTTTTGCTTCACAGGTAGGGAAAAATTCTTGGTTTCCAGGCATCACAGTACCTGTAGCTTTTATGACCCTGGGATATTGTAGAGTGTACTTAATCCAGTTGCTACTTGTAATTGAGGTGTTTGGCGAGAAGCATAAGATACACCTACTGAATCAAAGATATTGTCTGTTTACTGTATGGTAATATAGTGGATGTTAGTGCATGTATGTGTTTTAGAGCAGAGTGTATTGTGTAGAAATAAATTAAAAAAGAGACAATTTCTCTCCAAAAGAACTCACAAACTCTAACCCCATCTACTCCTTACAGAGGAAGGAGAGGAAAGAACAGCTATCTGAGGCTAAGAGAATGAAATCAATTTGCTGAAGGTCGAAGTCTGCAGTCAGGGCAGGAATCGAACCTTAATCTGAGTTTATTGCCTTACTATAAGAGCACCTGCTCTCTCAATCCCAGATAGCTATTTTCTTGGATTATTTAATGGATTTCATTGAAAATTTTGGCTACTTGTTGCTTTGAAAAGACTTCAAGAAATTTTGTTGAAGGCAAACTTTAATTACTGTTCAATTAAGTGTGGCAATGACCCCTGGAAACTTGAACAGGCTGTATCTAAATATGCACATACAGCCCCATTTTTAGTGACCTGTACAGGCTGGAGAAGTTGGAATAGATGACCTCTACAGATACATTGCAAGTTATATTATTCTTTGAGACTCTTTTGGCAAATATTGAAAATTTTACTTGAAAAACCTGAGTAATTGTGTCCATTAATAACTTTTCTTTGATATTTAGATGATTTACAAATGCCTGTAGCTGTCTTTGGGAGAAACTCCCGCAGTGTGATACTGCACATGTATTGTACAATATGAGGATTGCATAATTGCTTTGTTAACTTACTCATTTTCTAATCTAATTTGGACTAGATTGCTTTGTGGTCTATTAATCTTTCTAAATTTGCTTTAAAAGACCTGAAGATACAACCATACGGGGGCAGTTTCAAAAAGCAACTAACTTTGCTTGCAAGCAAATACATAGTGTGGAGAAAAATCTGAACTAAAGACTGGTCTTGAAAGTGAGAGCTAGGTGGGAGAGCGCTGCACTTCCCTGTAGGAATTATTCTGGCACCTAGTTCAGAAGCAAGAGTGAACCAATTAGGACTGTGCATGGGGAGAGTGGGAGGAGCAGAGCATCCTTAGGTTTGAGGATACAGCTTTTAAATCTTAGAGGTTCATTTAAGATGGCTTCTTTTGTGAGACTTGTTAAGTGGTGTTTGCAGTACTTCAGACAAACAAAAAGTGAGTTCTCATTGAAACTAATGGCTGAAACTTTTGTGCTCTCTCGTTTGAGAAATACTTTGTGATCTTCTGGTAAACAATTTAGCTCTTGGCTGCTGGATTTTCTATATTTTGCCAGTTCAGTAGGAAATTACTTTTGTGGCTGAACAGCCATGCAAATTTCCTTGCTTGTCGATGAGCTAATTAAGTTGGCTACTTCCATATTGACTCTCCTTTCAAATCTAACGTAAAGAAAGAATGATGGTGCTGGATCTACTCAAAAATCCATAAAATTGGTGGGAGTTATTGTAGTGACCAAACCTCTCCATCAAAAAAATCTGCTCTGACTGTGCTTATATATTACAGCTTCACCTCATTTGCACCAGGAGAGCATCTCTGGTTTCTGGCTTTCCTCAGCACTCGGTTCTATTCTCAACCCGTTAGTTACTCAGCACTTCTCCAGTGGCAATTAGAGCTGCAACAAGTGAGGAATAGACTATGTTGTGGGAGCTCTGACTTCCGAACATGAGATACCTTTTTACATATTCCATCTTATAGTTGTTTGGGGTTTTTTTGGTGGGGCAATATAAATCCATAGTAAGTAAATGGTATGATTAGTACTTGGTCCTCCTACTAATCAGTTGCACAGTTCCCATTTTCCACTTTGCAAGTTTGACAAGCAGTTTTCAAGACAGATTTCTAATTATGCAACTTGTTGTCAGGTAAATAAACCGAGACGTCAGAGACTTGTGGCAGTTTGATGGAGAGTCTAGACTCTCCAAAAACCAACCAACCAACCAAAAAATAACCATGACAAGATATTTTGAGTTGGTTTCATTCTAATGCTTGAATTTTGAGTGAATTAGGATGAAATTAAAGGTAGCAAGGGGTATGCAGTTGAAATCCTTTAGATAAAGGAATCTTTTATTTAGCATAGCTGACTAGTGTGCTGTCAAATTCATACAGACCTAGAGATAGTGTGCTGCATTTCAGCTTTGACCCTCAACTTCACCTTCGCTGTGTGAGGGGATTTTTTTAGGCTGGCAAAGCTATCCAGAACTCTGTGAAGGAGATGGAAAAATGGGCGGGGAGCAAGTAGCAGGCTTCTCTCAGAAGTTATAATTAAGGGGGAGGTATATGAACCAAGATGCCCCCAGCACAGTTGCATTTCCTTTTGTAGCAACTGTTCTACTGTGCAGAAGGAGAACTGCTTAGATTTTTATTTTATTTTTTTTTTATTCAGCGGGTTTATTGTGAGCTCTTGTGAAAGGTGCCTGGACTCCCTGGCATACTTACTGTGTAACCATATTGAAGGTTTTCTAATTGGATAGAACTTTATAAAAAGCAGAGAGTGGATAGCAACAGGGAAGAGGGCGTTTGGATTAGTACATGCTGTGTAACAGGAAATAATGGGAAACAAAGGAGCAGGGTTTTTCTGACTGGAAGAAAACCATTTATTTTTCTACATCACGGAGTCCTCCTGTGAAATAAGGGATCCATTTGGGGAATTATAAATAAGGCTAAACAGCCAACAAAAGGTATTATTTAAAGTGAAGTTAGAAATGAGCATCACTTAAGTACTTTCTCTGGTAAATTCTTAGATTGGTCTTTTTAAGTTGCATTTTGTTTTGACATAAGTAAATTGTACTGTTGGTTTGTACATCTAAGAAAAACACTGTGTTAGCTTACTGTGGTTTTCAGTCTCAACAGTGCCCCATATTAAACCAAAGAGTACATTTTGATCTTGTATATCTGATGAATGTATTTCAGGTATCTGAATCAATTTAGCAAGATGGTAGTTAACATGATTAATGTACAAGGATGAATTTTGTAATATATCGGATGCAGATACAGTTTACCAGATATGCGAACATACAGCATATGTGTAACTACGAGACATGCTCAAAACAGATACCTCGTAAAAAGTAACATTGTTCAGTTAAAGCAAAGTAAAATGTCAAGCTACACAAGTTCAGTGGCATTTCAGAGGTCTTAGTGAAGTTGAGGGTGTAGAGAAATGTGAGCATGCATCTCCTGACTCTGAATCCTGAGGTTTAACTACTGTCAGCCCTGATTCTATAGGAATCGGGGCATGCATCTTTAGCAGGCAAGCTAAACCTCACTCTTAATTGTTCTGCATGCTTCTGTGAACCAAGCCTGTATTTGCTATTGTTTTTCTTGTGTTTGGTTTTTTTTTTTTTCAAATTCCAGGTCCTTCCTATGAACAGTTGTTTTCCTTAGCTTAAGGTCTTCAAGCTAGTGAGAAGAATCGAGTAAAGTGAAATGTGGTTAGAAAAACAAAACAAACCCAGGAGCGCTTTAACCCAGATCAGCTCAATTTTTTTATCAGCTGTCTTTATCATAGCTTTATATTTTATATAAAAATTATGTTTACTGTGCTCTTAATAAGCACAATACATATTTAGAGCTATGCATTTAGCTACATATTTGCAAAAGTGTCATCATATTTGCAAAAATCACTTAATATACATAAACAGTACGTATTACCCCAAAGTATATACTGCATTATAGAAAGGAAGAAATGAAAAATTCCCAGTTAAATATTTTTGCAGTTGTTCAAACAGTCATCATCTCTGCAGTAACTGAACATATGTTTCTGGAATAGCTGATTCTTTTCAGGGCAGCTGTGTGAGAGACAAAGGAGAAGAAATGTATTTTTTTGTGGGCCAGAGGGGTAGCTATTTTATTGCAACTTAAAACTAGTCTTGGTGTCATTATGCTAATACGCAGGGCAATGATAAATAACAGCTTTATTCAGTTTCTCCGAAACACTGGTCGTGTTACTTAAGTCACTAATAAATATACATAGACAAGGTCGTGTAAAATACCAGTGCTGATTGTTAAGGTCTTGACATAGGTTTTTATGTTTAATTGTATGAGATGAAAAAATGGCTTATCCTACTTGTGCTAGTTATCTGAGATTGTATTCAGGTCAGCTGCTGCCTCTTATACAGTACTGAACTCGAAGCACATGTGCAGCAGATCAAAAGGTGGAGATTCTAAAGGAAAGCTTTTGTATCTGTCCTAGAAACTTCTTCATACAGTGGATAGCTCTTATTCAGGTGTATTCTATAAAGGTGTATCTACATAAATCATGAAGTTTAATATAGTTGCTACTGCCTGGTTGTCTGGTCGTTGGGGTCTTATCTTTTCTGTGAAAACACAAAGCACAGTAAGCTTCTAAACAAGCATGAAACTGCTTTTCTTGCCCCTATGGCTTGAGCAAGTGTTCCTTTTTTGGAGTTCTATTTATGACCACAGCTATGGAGTTGTCACTGCTTACAAGTTGTATCACCTTTGTGTGTATGTTGTGTTTTGTTTTTTTTTTTAAACACAGGTAAGGGTGGTGGTGGTGGTAAGTGCTTTAAGAAAAAGGGTTGGGGGTGGGAAGCCTGATCCTACATATCCTTGTGGGCCCTCAATTTTGCTGGATTGCAGTTGAAACTTGAGATTCTGCAACAATTTTCAGGACTTTCCTATCTTCTGACAGTTGATGCTGGAAAAATTCTGATGCTTTGAATCTAACCAGTGTATAGATAATCAGTTATTTGTATGCGTGACAAGACCTGAATATAATAGGGCCTAAATTAAAAAATAATAATAAAAGCCAGCAGTGGAACTAGGCATGTGCAATCAGCACTGAGAGAAGTATGTGTCAGTAAAATGGGACTGTAAGAGCAGATTTATTTATGAATTGCTTTGTGGGGGAGATGAAATAGGACATAAAGATACATTGGTATGGAAAGAAGAAATAACTGTAGAAGAAAATCCTCCTGCAGAGGCACATTTTTCTGACAGAAATGCATCCAAGTAACACAAAACATAAACACTTACCAATGAATGAGAGAACTATATATTGTAAAGGTAGGTGACTGATTGTTGCTGTAGATCTGTGCAGCTCAGGATCAGTCTGGCTGTGGTAGCCGCCTATTTTTTTCTCCCTATTTTTTAGTATGTTTGAATCAAATATCATCTTATCACAATCCATGTGGCAAAGGAAAATTATTTGTGTTTATCTGAGAAAAGTTAAACAAAAGAGCTGAAAATGCAATATTTAAAACTATATTGGCAGTGGCAGGCTTTGGTTTCATTATATGTAACTTTATTGCTTGTGTTTGGAAGATATTTTAGATGGTTTTATGGATCTTTTTGGACCTTTGGACAGCTATACAGTTGCCAGCAACTGTGAGGGATTCAATGCAGTTGTAACTCTGACCATCCTAGTTTTGTGCTTCTGTTCTCTTGTAGGTGACTACCAACTTACAAACAGTGTTAATAGCTGTCAAGAAAAATAGTAGACTTAAATATCAGTTCTGGTGTTTATAGTGGCAGGCTAGTTCTGCTCTTGCTTACACTGTTCCTGCATTAGGGCATATTTTGAATAATATCATAGACCCAATTCTCAGTTTGTCATAGAATTTCACCTTTCAGATGAAACTTGAATGCTTCTTCTCTTTGACTGCGGTTTAAGGCACTAAAATAGTCTGGAGTGTGCTGTGTTGGGATACAACAGAATTACTGAATGAAAAAGAACCCCTGACCAGAAACAAACTTCAGTTATGATTAAAACATATTTTGCCCTTTAGTCTTGGTCAGTGTATTGCCATGGTCTGAGGTTTCAAGTTGAGCTGAGCAAGTAATAAATTATGTATGTGTGTGTGTGGATGTATATATAAAAAAACCCCCACAAACTCAAAAGAATCAAATGGATGGTATAAAAGAGCAACTAAAGAGGACTTAAAAATATTGCAGGCTTGGAAGACTCAAAGGGAGAATAAAAATACAGAAAGCAAAGGTGAAAGATGAAAGGAAGGTTGCACAAAAGGTTATGGTAAATAATAAGAAATTTATAAGCAACAAAAGGTCAGCGAAGGAAACAGCCAGGCTTCTGTTCAATAGCAGTAGTAATTTATTGACAAAAGAAAGTAAAGTGCTAAGAAATTAAATGAATTCTGTTTCAGCGCTTGCAAAGGAGAATCAGAGTGAGATGCCAGAACCAGTCGTAAATTCCCCCAGAGCAAAGAGTGGTAGTGAATAAAACAGGGGTTGTGCCAAAACAAGTGCTCTAGAAATTAGAGGGTCTGAACCGGAGAGCTAACTAGATTGCACAGCTAAAGCTTGTGAATCTACCTCAGAGCTGTTCTTAGCACAGCTAAGGGAACCGTTGTCTGTTTCTTGATTATTTTTATTTATTTTTCTGTCCCCTGGAGGCAGCATCACTTTGATACTGGAGAAGAGGTTCTGCGCGGTCCTCTCTGTCTCTTTGAGTGGAGTAGTAGGAAGGAATGCTTTTATCTTCCCCTGTTTTCAGTCAAAAGCTGATTATTTTTCTTTAATTTATTTTGTTCTTCTGCGAATCGCCAGTTGTTAGTGACTGGAAGACAGAATAAGCCAAGTACTGTCAAAAAGATTAAGGATAGTTGTAGGGACAGTGATGGAAAAGTGAAAATATGGGAAAATCTAAAAAAGCCTTCCTTAATATTGACTCTTCCCCAGTTTCCCATTTGTCAAGAGAGAAAATTGGACAAAATTTGGGAGATATGCTAGAACCTTCTGGGGTAAGGATGTTGAAGGACAAGCATGGCCATCATCTGTATTCTTAGCGTCTTGGCTGGGTTTAGCTGTGTTAGGAGAATACCAAATAGACAATGGAAGTTGATCTTGCAGAACAAAAAAGCTAATGGTGAGTGAAGCTCTGGATTTGATAACAGAATGTGCAAGTCACACCCTCTTTTAAGCAATTCTGCTAATCAATGACTTTACAGGATTTGGAGAGCTTCACAGCTGAGGGAAGGACACTTTTAATCCATGCAGTCATTTATTTTCAGACAGAATATCTGTAGTTATAATCTTAACACCACTGAATGGAAAGGTTCCACTATGATGGTATTTTATTTTAAGATTAGCACGTGTATTTTCTACTACAGTAGTTGTGACAAATGTGTTATTGCTGTAGACCTGGTCTGCTTGGTGGGTGCTTTGGACTTTGTAGTCTTGCTAGCAGTTAGAGAACAGAGTAATCTCTCCAGAGAAGTAAAGGAAACCTGATTCTCTATATGTTTGAGAGAAATAGGGTAGTAGAAGATGAATAATTGAGTGCGGAACGTAAGCCTGTTGAATGCAGAACAAGAAAACCGGAGTAAAAAAGAAGTAGAACTTCAGGGAGGCAGAAAAATGTGTTGACAAGTTAGGGGAGGGTAAAAACGTTTTCCAGGATAAGTGACTTATGAGAGAGGAAATGGTAGGAACAGATGAAATGCATGGAACTCTTTAGGAACATTACAGGCTGCCTGCTGCAAGTTCAGAGACAAGGCTCTTCACTACCATTATTTTTCACCCTTCTTGTTCTTGAAGAACTAAACCAGAACTGCTTAGGCGAGATTAAGGCGATCTGAAGCTGTTCATCAATAGTCTTCGAAGCCCTCTGTTTTCTATGACTTGCTGTGGCGAAGCGCAATGAAGCTTGCAGCATTAGCTTTAAAAGCAGTGCACTACTAACTGTGGTGGAAAGGACTTATCAAAGGACTAAATATGCTCATCAACACTAGGTTTATGAATGAAGCCATCCTAATTCACCTTGTATTCTCTTCTATAAAGCAGATTTTCTAAGTTATCTATGCAAACAAAATGTAAAATACTTTAATTTTAAATTGTTTCCTGCATGTATGACAATATACAAATTTATGAATAAAACTAGGGATCAAATATGATAGCTTTGAAAAACCATGCACAATTTTCTCTCTCAAGCAGATGCAGCTTCATCTAGATAAGTTTATCCATACTTTGATAAGACTTCTAGAGGGGAAAATGTTATCCATTTGCCTGTACTAAGGACCTTCTGAAACATCTCTTCTGAAATTTCAAGTTAGTTTGCTGTTAATAGAATTAAAAAAAAAATCTTCATACATCATTCAGACAGTCTGAAATTAATGAATGGACCCTGATGTCTGATAGCTCTGTTCAGTTAAGGAACTCCCAAAGGAAACATTTCATTTTTTGGGTGTGTAAGTGTGTGTGAGAGGAAAGGTGTTGTCACTTCCTTTTTTAGGAAGGATCCACGTCTGGATTCATTGCAATATTGGAGATGTAAGCTATGGCCAGACAAAACCTTTTCCCACAGAATATTAATTAAAACATATGAAGATGGATGGACCTTCATTATAAGGGTTTTTTTGGTAGCGGAGGCAGACAACGCAGACCTGTAGTATTGTTAAGCACTTCAAACTTCATCGCTAGACAGTCTTGTGTAGTGTGCTTCATTAGCATGTGCATCAACATTATCAGCAAATTGAACAAGCTGTGTATTTTTACCCCTGTTAGGATCACAAGGTGTTAATATTATATATATACAAAATTGTGTACAGATATATATGTCAAAACTCTCATTTATAACAACAGGAACAGCATCAATCTTGGTTTAAACACCCTGGGCAATGTTGGTTCTTATTACCTGTTATTTTATTAGGTAATGCAAACGCTGCATTTCAGTGAATGAAATCTGACCTTACGTTGGATAGCTGAACTTGATGGGAACATGATGGGAACTGAGTATTCTGTCTTGTTGATGCTGAACTGCTGCTTTTGAAGTTGTCGAAATTTAAACTTTTAACCTCTGCAATGTGGAGCACTCTGTTCGTGCCAGTCATCTGCAGTTGATTGTATCAGGTGTAGGGCTAGGGACACTCTAGAAAATGAAACGTCTTGTCCTGAGTTAGTGCAGTATGTGTGAAATGAGTTATCCTCTATAGATGCTTATTTTCATTGACTGTATTTATTACAGGGAGGGTTTAGACTCACTTTTAGGTGTTTATAGTATAGATGTCTCCATTGAGCTAAGATGAATCTCACAATAATAGCTTTCCTCTTTGGAATAAGGGGAACAGAGATCACCTTGCCTTTAAAACTGAGACTTTCCTGATGGCTACCTCATTTCACACTGGTAGTGTTTGATGATCGCTAAATAGATATGTAAGACTACACCAGATGAGAAGTGGTAAACAGCTACTTTTTTCTTTAGGATCAGTAGCACTTAATATTTTTCCTTCTCATTATGAAAGAAATTTTTTTTTGTTCACTGTTTTGTCATCTTTCTCGGATTTTTTTTCATTTATCTTGGTTTTCTTCCCTCATTGTTCCTTTCTGCCTCTATCTTTCCTTTTGCCCCTCTTCTTTTAGTTCTGCTAGCTGGAACATCCAAATTGGTGTTTTAATCAGTGAAGAGCTGCTAAGTAAAACACAGGCTTTTCTCTGCAAAATTAGGGGTACATATGTGTGTGTGTGCTGTGAAAGAGGATGCTGGGAAGACTGTGGATACTGTCTCAGTTGCTGTTTAATAAATGCGACTATGTGTGCAGTTAACAAATGCTTGGGTTTCCTTCTGGGCTTCCAGAGGAGGAAGAGTTCATTGTGCAGTGTTTCCTTCCCCAAGAACAGCTGGAAGATCACAGTATTTAATATTTCAATTTTCCCAGCACAGATGCCTAAAAGCTCTTAAGTTGGTGTTATGTTATTTTGGACATTATTTTCTATATAGAAAGATTTCTTCTATCTCTGTTTTCTGATACATTTTTTTTTAGTTCTGGCAACTGAACTTGTAGCTTCAATTTTCTTTTCGCAGCATTGATTGGGAAGCTGCTGCCCCTGCCACATACTAATGTCTGTCAAACACTCGATTCATTCTGCAGTCTGAAAAAGTTTGAGCTCTGCAGTGTGCCAGCGTTACCAGAGTGCTGCGAATTCCTGTTCCAAGGAACTGTCACGCTGTACATCACTTGCAGCTCTCGCACATCCAGCCACTTCCCGTGTGATCCTCTCCTTAGAGAGAGCTTCCAGTTGGCAGCACCTGGTCCTTAGCACCATGGACCCAACTGAAAGAAAGCAGGCAGTGAAACGTTTGCCAAAATTTTTAAATAAGGAACCCATAACTGAATTGAAAGACAAAGCTATGCTTGGATAACGAATAAACTTTTTCATTCAAATGCAAAATTTGTGGCCTTACCCTACTTGTTAATGAAGGTGATGGGTGCTATTTAACTCATTTGAAATGAAGTATGGTATATATCAGCTGAAATAGAAGAACTGGGAGGATGGGTGTACTTTTGCAGTGTTATGTGTGATGTAGTCTGATATGCAACTAGGGCACAGGCTTGAGGGGGCTGAGCAATAAGAAAGAAGAAATGTCCTCAACAGTGGCCAAAATCTGTGATATTGTGATGTAAACTCTTCATTGCTGGAAAAAGAACTGATCCACCTACAGGTTCCCAACGTTAATACATTTTAAACTGTCATAGTACAGGGTATTTTTGATGTAGTACATTGTTTCTGTATTGCCAAACTTTTTCAGAGGTTATTGCATTTGATGGTGAACAGAATAATCACTCTACCATTTTAATCTTAAAATAATTAAACCTCACAAAAATACATTAAAGGCCCTTGCAGTAATCAGTATTTTGCTGATGTGGTTGTTGAGCATATTAGTGGATAACTTCCTTAGCCTTTGTAAGGACTATCTCAATTTTCTTCTCAGTAAAGACATCGCAGAAGTGTTAAAAATACAGTTGCATAATAACGGAAACATTCTTAAAAGTTAATCCTATATTTGAAGTCTTCAGTAATGACATTTTTTACCTACGTAATAAGGGACTTCAAGTCCATTTATCTCTGAAATTTGCATTTTAATGACAGTAAGCAGAAGGGCAGGGAAGGAATATTAAGGAAAAATCCCAGTTTGGGACAACATATCCAATAAGAGTCTTTTAAAGCTGGTGATAGCTACTTCTTTTGTTCAATGGTGCCAAACAAGAAAATTGAGATACTGATTAATGATTTGGCAAGGTTCTACCGAGTAATGCACTATGCTGGAAGTTCACATGCATGCCAGCTCTGTTTTGGATCTGGTTAAAGAACAGCCTTGATTAATGAACATCTTTTTTATTATTATTAATTTAATAAATGGTCCTTCCCCTCTGTCCCCTTTTTCTTTAGCAGTTGCCTTTGATTGGCATGTTGTGAGCAGATAGCGTTGAGTGAGTACAGAAGACAACTTTGCAGAAACCATACATCAAAATTGTCAACAGTTTCTGGATAGTCCTTAGGGGGACTCTTTTTTCCAAATTACTTTCAGTGACGAAGAGGCATATTTTTTGTTTTCCACAATTTATTGTCCTGCTATAATGACTTAAATAAGCTATGAAATTCAAAATATATGGGGCCAAACTGTCTGATATGAATTGGTTGCGTAAGTCTTTCAAAGGACTTGAAATATGGCATCTCTATTTTGTTTGACATCTTGGATAAAATAGATCTAAAAATAGTACTTATGCTGCCAGACTACGTCTGGAAGGACATGACTTGGTTTAAAAAAGAAAACAAAAAATTTCCCAGGGTGTCATTGTGTTGTGGTAAATTCACTGTGAGCAGAGTCGAGGAGGAACTTACTGGGTAAAACTCAGGCTTTTCAATGTCGTTATGACAGTGGCGTTTTGCCTCTGTATAGGTGATCTCACTTCTCACAAAGCAGAGAAAAAACACAACTGTAGGGGAGAGTAAACTTCATATTTCTAAATTTAAAAGAAGAAAGTCTCCTGGGGGTTGATTTGAGCTTAGGGTGTGCTCAGCTTCTGAACATGAATGTGGCAAAAAGTCAATCTTCAGCATTTATAGAACATAAGAGTCTAAATTTGAACATAATAAAGATGAAGTTCTGATAGTTGTTGAGCAAGGTGCCAGACTAGCCGAGATCTTCAGAAGTAGTCTAGATTTACGTGGCCTAACAGGAACTAAATCTTCCTGTTGGCATTTCTTTCTAACTAGATCTGCCCTCCACCTATTAGAGAGCTACATCTAATAATTGGAATTAGGCCTATTGATTTTTTTTTTAATAGGTTTTGAACTACCCCAAGCACTCTGAGAACATCGGTTAAATTGGAGAGCTTTCTTCAACTATAATTTGTACTAATCATATTATTCACACTACAACTATATCAATATGCAGCTGGCTGGCTGAGTGGCTTGCTAGTCGTATGTATCAAGCTTTTCCTCTGTCAGTAAATTCGGAGAACTGTACAATAGGGAAGTATTGCGTTGTTGTTCATCCCACATAATAAAATAGTGATATCTAAGTGTTGTTATGTGATGCCTTCCAGCATCTTTGTGATTTACAATCTTTTCTCAGTCAGCTTTTCCCAAGTGGGCTTGGTCTAGGAATACCAGTAGGCTTGGGAGGCATTGTTTGATTAATGAACACCTATTCCGAGTTACGCATTAGACTTCCTGCCTTTGAGACTGTCTTAATTAGCTAAATGCAAAGGCTCTCCTATCAGTACACAGACAGATTGTGATATTTTAAAAACAAAAATATGATTAAAAGGATGTTAATCATGTTCAAATAACTAGTGAAAGGATGGCAGATTGTTCAGGGTGTTATACTTTGGGGACGTTTTGTTCCACATAGCTCTGCTTTTTTGCGTAGCTTACGTTTGAGTGGTTAGATGTGGCATAGTGTTTGATGTATTTGAAGCACATCCTAGAAGGCTGGTGGAAAAATGGGATGTACTTGAAATGCATGGGAGTTTCCCAAAGGTGGGACCAAATCCAAAATCCTAACCGAAGGACAGACAGGTGAATCTGGCAGTGAGTACTTAGTACTACGTTTTTTCAATATTGTCAGTAGGGTGAAGGAAATCAAAATCCATTTCAGCTGGTAACAACTTTAACTTTATCAGAATGATTAGGGCTGCTTTGGCATTAGACTTAATTTCATTTGCTAACTTAGTTTGATTATGAATCTAGTCTCTAGTTCTTTTAAATAAGACAGATTAAAGTAACTTTTATTCTATGTTAACTGCTCTGTGCACTTTTAATGTTGAGGGCAGAAGTTAATTCTCTTTCCTAACACATAATTGAAAATCTGCAGGAATTTTGAAGGGTCCCAGCATTTCCAGAGTTATCCTACACAATTCTGGTGGCAAACCCAGGAATATTTAAGCAGTAATTCATGCCAAACTGATCTCCACACATTCACAAGAAGGTATGCACTTTCACATAAGGTTTTATCAGCCAGAACTATTCACCTTGACTCTGTTGTTGTGGGTTTTTTTGCTTTGTTTTGTTATGCCTACACATATTATGAATAGTCTCTGTATTGAAGAATCTTTAGTTCATTGCAGCTCATACATTGCTCACTACTCCCTCTGTCACATTTCATTTTTTCTAATATATCAGTTTTGAGCTCCATCAATCAAAGTGGCATGGAAATTTCAAACACATACAGTATTTTAATAGTTGCTAAAATTGGTACAAAACATGAATATTCCTCTTTACTCAAATTAGTTTTCTGTCGTGAATGTAAGTAAGTATGCCAGAAACTTGAATAATGCTTCTGGTAAGCTTACAATTTATAATTGCAGTTGATCACTTTTCTGAAATCAAAGGCTTTGAAATCATTATCATCAGAATTGAGAGTGAAGCATTTGCTGCTTTACTCTTCATTAGTCTGAAGAAGCTAATCTTCTAATGACTTATCTCCTTGGTTTGATCTCTATTTGAAGCTGGAAGAAAGCTAAGCTGTTAAATTTTTGAGGTTTTATTCACCATCTTTCTACCAGTAATGCAAAAATAGTATGGTTCTTGGCTGTACTAAATATGGTTAGAAGAGAAGCAGTGAAATTCCACTTTAGCTTTTTTCTATTACTGGTATTGAAGTGCTGAATATGTATATTCTAAAAATATTTTAACAGTCTCTAGAACAGTCGAGAAGGAGGGAAGTGAAGGAGGAGCTGTGAGGCATTCAAAACCAACCTTCAGTTCTCCATTATGAATAATAAAAAAGCCAAGTGAAACCAGCTTTAATCTGGACTAGTAAAATATTACAACTTGCAGAAATATGTTTGGTAGTTGTAAAATTGTACTGATGTCTTCAATAACGGATTTTTGGCTCCAGTGTATTCCTAATGAAAAGAATAACAGTGCTTTTAATTGGAGTGGTTTCCGACTCAATAGCTCTATTTTTATAGAGTGAGTATTGAGATTTTCATCCTGATGCATGTCTCTATTCAAAGAATGTCCAAACCCGTCGTCTTCGATTGCTTCTTACTGGTAAAGAGCTTCAGGTTAGGTGCCGAGAGCCAGGTGTCGGTGTATGCTCTGCGCATCTCAATACGTTGCTGATGTCTAAACTCAAAGAGAATAAAGAAATGCATGCCAAACCTTCAGAAAGACTTTGTCTGCCTTGTCCTGTACCCCACAGGAGCACTCCAATAGTATTCAGCTTCCTATAAACCGGAGAGTGCCGAGTTGTGGAAAATATGTTTCTGAGGTGAGGAGTGATTTGAACAGGGGTAATCCACTGCCTGGTCAAGGGCTCTAACCTTTAACTTGCTTCACGGGGGAGCTGAGAGGGAGGCATCAACATCGCTGTACTGTTTGCCATCCTATAAGAGAAATTTAACCCTGTTTGGATCCTTTAAAAAGCCCATTTCCATAGCCAGTTTGCAGTCTTTCCTGAGTGGGTGGTGGTACATCTTCTCAGGCGGAAGAATTAGGAAACATTTTATACTTGTCTGGTATTTAAGTTGCTTGTAAGGTCTGTAATTTTTTACTTCAACGTTGTACCCCAGGAAGCTTCTGAGGAAGCAGATTTTTTTTATTATTTATTGCTTTTTCTGTTAGGTACGGATACCTCTTTTAGGCCTATGCAAAATACAGAACAGTGGGTGCAATGTGCTTATCGATGTGTAAAGCACCATGCAGTTAACATAGTCCAGGCTTGATTATCAGAATTTGAAGTTTGGTCTATACTGGGTTTTTGGGTTATCTAAATGAAAATCTTCTTAATTGGTGTCTCTTTACCTTGTTGTTCCATCAGTTCTTCAATGCTGTGGGGGAAAAAAACAAACAAACAAAAAAAAACCAACCCAAAACCAATCAACCCAAACCCTAACCTCAGAACTCTTTTGCAGAAATTTTGAATCCTTATCAGTATAATGACGCTAATTATGTGGTGCTGCTACCGGCCCTTGGTGACCACAGTAACTGTCAGGCAGTCTGGGTAAGCTGTTTTCTGGGTCTCTCCCAATGTGAGGACAGAAGACACAAATAATGAACTGAATTGCACCTTTCCTGTCTTATTTCATAGCATGGGTTTTGATCTGCTACAGTTAAAGAGTGTAAGGAGTCTGCGTTGTGTTAATTTGGAAATTCAGGAATACTTTAGGTAAACAACAGTAGCTCTGACGGTATTTTTTTTTAATGTTTTCTTAAAACAGAAAACATACGCAAAATCCTTTAAGTTTTTATGTCATCCTTATGACATAGTAGGGAAAGCAATGTTTTGGATGGGATATTGAATTAATTTCCTATTAAAACTCCTGATGCCAAATACTTTCTGTTGTTCCGGCTGTTTGAGAAGTGGAAGAAAGTCTTCCGTTTCTCAGCTTCATGCTGTATTTGCCACCTCAGTTAATTTCTCAGTGTCTTAACACTACCCTGGGTAAACATGACAGTTGCTCCCTGGGCTTCATACATTTTACATTGTAATGGGTCTGTTACCCTCAAGTATTAATTTGCATTCAGAAACCTGGCTACATCTTGTTTTAGTTTTCCTTTGATGCAGTACATTGCTAATGAAAATCAGATCATTAGTTGGATTTATGGACCAACAGCTTTATCTCTTTTAAGGCCAGAAATAAATCTTTGCACTTGCTGTTTTGAAACTGCTTCTCTTCGAGCAATTTGAGTACGCTCAACCAACGCTAGCAATGGAGATGACTGGTCTTCAAGCTTCTGGTTTAATTTTGGAGGTTGTTACTGAAGTAGTTAACACAGACCGATACCTGAAAAAGCATTTCAGTGCTCCACTGCTCATACAGCATTTATTTATGTAAAATTTCATGGTGGCAGCTTTCTGTAAATGGATGACTCCTACATCTATATTTACTTTAAAGGAGTTGAAGGTCTTCTCCAAAGCACAAAAAAAAGTTGAAGTAAAGGAAGTTCATTTTCCCCATCTGTAGTTAGTCCTCAGAACATCATGGGTAACAGACCAAAATTTGTTACTGTTACCAAAGAAGTAAAGATGCAAGTGTTTAGGAGGACTACGTGCTGAACGTGAATCCTTGAAATGTGTTATAGGAGAGATCTTAATGTAAGAAGAAGAAAAAAAAAATCATCTTGCCCACTTGCATGCATTTGTCAGTAGAAGAGCGGAGAGTAGAGTCCATAAGGAGTTCTCCTACATGAATGTTGTGTGCTAGTTTGTTCTGGTGGGATGTTACTGAAAATCTGCTTGTTTTAAAGTTGTCAACAACATAAGCTAGCTCAAAGTCAATGTAATTCTGAATAAGTGGCTGCATAAATTAGGCATTGATCTAGGTATATATGGATGGCAAAGGATACTGGAAATGTAATATTTTTGTTATGGATACTGGTCCATGGACAATTTTGATTTATGTACAGTCAGCCATAAAATATAAATTGGCGTTTTATTCCTTAATTTCTTTAATCTTAAAGACATGCCAAAATAAGTTTTATTGAGATGTTACAGAGGAAAGGCAGGCTTGCAATGAGGTGTTTGTCTGTATACAGGAAGCAGTGACAGTGGCTTGTGGCTTAAGTTGTCAGGGGGCACTGAACTCACAGCTGGATTGTTAGCCCCTCTGCAACAGGATGATAATAATAATGCTTTTGAAATATTGCCTTTACTACTAATAAAATACATTGCTAATGTCAAGTTTTCCACATGCAAGAATAGATATGTTTGTGTGATAACTTGGAAAAAAAAAAAAGTAATGTTAGCCATAGATGGACTGAAAAAGCTCCTAGTATCCTTATACATATGATGTCTGAGGAGAACAGCAGCAGTTATCTAGGCTGTAAGGAAGTGACTGGGGTTGTCTATCTGCTTTTTGCTCACCAATGCATTTAAAGAAGCAACTGCATGATGAAGATAATTGGATGGCATGGCAATGATACTCATACAGACACCTGACTGATCAGCACATGCAGTAGTAAACGCTGTAGACCTGATCTGGTAACCAGATCACGGACTTTTTTGAATGTTATTCTGATTTAACATGAGCATTCATGGAAATAAGATATTGCTAGAATTATTACCATTCCCAATTTAAAAGATGCATTATGGACTATTACAGCTGTCTGTTATCTTGGCTTTTTCTATATTCTCAAAGCTACAGAAGCTCAAAATCTTAATTTATTTCAAAATTCAGCTAAACTGAAAATATATGCTAACATCAGTCTAAGTTATATTCACGGACTGATACCATCCTATGTCTGTAAGGAAGGCAAATATGCAGTACACTATCAGACAGAATCAAGTATTAATGATGGCATTACTCTATATTAAAAAGTGTTGCCTCTATCTAGAAAGACTCTGTACCTGAATAAGGCAAGTGACTCCCACTGACATCATGAGAAGTCTATGCCTAATCAAACATAAAACAACTGGATATGCCAGTTTCTGCATGTAGAATAAAATGGCTTTTATAAAAGAATCTTACGGGGTCTGAGAGAAATTAACAAATTGCCACTTGGATATTATAAAGGTCTATTCTTTAGGTATTAACAGTTATAATATTACACAAGGACAATAGCCCTACACTTTATTCTATCGATTTAGTCTCTGTGTAATGTACCAGCAAGTATTCTGATGCTTCTTGCAAAAGAATCTGTGCAAATCCATACAGAATTGGTGAAAATTGGTGCAAAAATGGGAAATTGAGCTTATTAGTTTAATTTAAAATAATTCAAGATTGATATATAGCACTTCTTTTTTTTTTTCCTAGAAGAGAAATGTTGTTATTAATAAAATAATTAACAATGAATGGACAGTCCAAACAGTTGAAAGGAATTTGTGGGACCCACTGTTTCATGGTGCATCTTTAATGCGTGAATGTTACGAACCACGTTACTGATGTGGTCACTAACAACAAATGACAGAAAGGAGCTTAGATCATAAGGTAAAGTGATGTTCTAAGCAATATCAAGTGTCTCGATTTCTTCAAAAGCACTTTAATTGTTTCTCCAACACTTAAATAACTATGCACCAATAAGGTTGAAAGAGGAAAGCAGAACTAAGTGATGTATCCACTTCACAGATGGATAGGCAGAGCACTAAAGAGTAAGTGATGTACTGGAGAACCCTGTACAAGCTGGTACCCAGACAAATTCCTGGTGGTTATATTTGAGTTGCGAAACACGCCGCATCTCAGAACTACTTGTTCCCAGCATGGAGTGTGGGTTGGTTCTTTGCGTGTTTTTTGTCTTAGGAGTGATGCAATCTTCCAGTCTTTTCTAAATAGCTGTAGCAGGATTATACCCTCTAACTTTTCTTCACAGTGACTTATTATCTGTATTAGCCTTTCATTATTGCTAGCTGTCAGTGTTCTGGGTTTTTTCCACATAGCTATTATACTAGGAATCTGATGTAGAGTAGGAGATTTAGACCCTGTTATTTTTATGCTGTAGTATGTAGATGTGGTGTCGTGTACTGTAGTTAATATTTGTTATTGATTGCCTTTAAAAAACACTAAAATTATGCTCTCATAATCTGTATAACTAAATATAAAAGACTGTATTAAAATTCAAGTGTAATAAAACCTGGCAATCTAAAAATTCCTTCTTCCTGACTGAAATACTTTGTTGAATTATCTGTAAGAGAAATAAGTATCCTCCTGTGACTGCACTGTGTAGTGAGGGAGGAATGACTAAACCCGTGAATGTGGAGAGGTTTTGCCAGTACAAAGTACTGATTTGCTGCAACAGTAGCTACTGCATGCAGTGCAAGGTACTTGAAAGAAGCAATAAGACATGTACTATGCAGTGCCGTATAAGTTGTCTCCAAAGCAACTTGATGTTTCTTAAGGAACGGCGCTACAAAAATGGCTTCTGTCAATGGAAATGAAGCGAAGCTGAGGGACAAACGTGAGCTCAACTAACATCAAGCAAAGGTCCTGGCTATAGCTGAAAGTCAAGTGGGCCTTGTGCCTAACTGCTGTGCTTTTCTTTTCGATGGATAGTCATGGGTCAGTCTTGCAATAGGTGACTGCAGCAGAACTAGAGTAAATGGTAGCGTGAGTAATATCTGTCTTGTTGGAAAAATGATCCATCCAGGATGAAAGTCTGTGGGTTCAAGGGAACCCTGGGAAAGATGTTGAAAGAGAAATCCAGTGAGGGTTGTGTAAAGACCTACGAAGTCTGTTCTTCCCAGCTTTCTGTGGCTTGCAATTCAGTCGGGGGAAGTCCTTAAGTGGTCCTTCTTCAGGTGCCTGTTTCCAATTGCTGTCAGGATCAGGGATGGGCTATGTGTCTGTGGAACTACCCTTATGTCCTCATGACTTGTTTTGTATGCTGGATTACTGCGTGTTTTAAAGAAAAATGAAAAGCAAAACCCAGCCCCTCTAATACTGAATAGAGTAAGTCACGGAAATATAGAAATTATTTAAATCCATGAAAAGGCAGTTAGTCTAACGATTGCATTACTGAAGTAGGAGTGAATCTACCTTTGGATTTAATGGAAGGTAAACTAATTTTATTTTTTTTAATCAGTGTAATGAAGAGATTTGTAGCAATTTTGTTATTTGTTAATAGTTGTCATCTGGTGTGTTGTACACTAAAGTTTTTTCTGGAGAAAACGAGCAAATCCTAGATAGTGTATATTTAACTATACCAGGTTGGATGGGGCTTTGAGTAACCTGGTCTAGTGAAAGATGTCCATGCCCCTGGTAGGCAGCTTGGAAATAGATGATCTTTAAAGTCACTTCTAACCCAAATCATTATGTGATTCTATGTGTATTTAACTTGATTTACACTTTAAACACTCCATACAAATGTGTAAGGAGTAGTCATTCCCTCTATTGTTATAAACATTTCTTTGTCCTCTATATGTTTCTTTGATCAACACAACCTACCAAGTTCTGATCTTAAATGACACCATCAGTAAATCAGACAATGATTTATAGTGAAGAATAATTTGGCTTTTTTAACAGAAAAAAATGCTTCCTCTGAATTGGGGAAAAAGTCATTAATGTTGTTTCTGTGCACTATAGAATCAGCTAAAAGCACAAATTTGGTCTAGATAATCTCTTATCAACTGACATAGTGTACAACATGAGTTGATGAACGGTACGGGGGTTGACCTTTTGGGCGGGGGTTAACTTTTTCTTTCTTTTCATATTATTGAATACATAAGTATTTCCCTTGTATTTTGTTGGGTTTTTAAATAAATCTAATTTAATTAGTTATATCTTTTATTCAAAGCTAAACTATTCACACTTTGAAAAACTGTCAATGGAAATGTTCTGGTTTAGTGAAAAACTTTTATCACGGACTGAAATAGTGAAGGAAAGACATTTAAATTCTTACTGTCATATTAGGAATGGGAAATTTGTTTCCAAGCCAGCTGTACTGAAGTGTGCTATAATAATATTTCTCAGAAGCATGAGTAAAAGAGGATGACTGAAGTGGCAAAATTATAGGTCTTGGTGTTCCATAAAGAAATCTGCTTTGAAAGAAATTAAATGTAAAGCAGGGCTTGCTCAAAGATGTACAGGAACGGAATTGTCTGCTGCTCTCAGTCTCAGGAAAGCACATCTACTGAGTCTCTGTTGAATTAACTCTCTAAAGGATTTGGTTTGGCATACAGACTCTAACTACACCAAGATACTGCCCAGTAATTTGAATTAAGCCTGATCCCTATTATGTGCAAGTTTGACACTTAAACATCTAATGACTCATCGACACCACATGTAATGATGCATCTGATGATGCATACATCCGATGACTTAGTCACACCACTTGATTGTCTCCATTGTGTACTAGCAGTCTTTATGTGAATGCCTCTAGCTGTAGAATTTTGGAGTTGCAAACTCCCCAAGCATCCTGATGATGATTCATGCAGTTAAGTTTGTGCCCTCTTACAGAACTTCATTTCTAGTGTCTAGCTGACTTATATATATATATATATATATTATATCTCTCACCGGGAGTAGGGAAGGAGGGAAATAAAATTGCAACATCTTCTTTGATATCAAGTGTTCAAACACAAACAACAGTCCCTTTCCTGAAAACTTAACATATGCGTAAGGAAATACAAAAAGTCTAAGTATCAACCTCAGTTCTCTCAAGACAAGCTCATCCTTGTTTTATTTGTGGATTAGTCAGCAGGGACTTTTATCCAAGATCTGCCACCTAGTTACATGAAATAAAAGATCAAAGTGCCGTAACTGAAGAAAAAATGTTCTACTTTTACCTTCCTTCTCTGTGGAAATAGTAAAGAGATTAAGGTTGTGAGATAAAGAGAACAATGAGAAACTAGCATTTAATTTTTTCCTTTTTCTTGTGAAAAAGCTGACTATTGCACACTTAAATCGCAGTTTGCAGAGCATTAAGTTGTAAAAAGCATACAAGATTTGTACGGGAAGTTAGCATTGCCACATATGGGTCAAACTTGTAAATTAAATAGACTTCAGGTTTGTAGTCATCAGTGATTTGATCTAGTTCCTATGGCAAGGTAAAGAGCATGAGCAGAGCTTCAAAGCATGTTTGTTGGCACTACTTCAATCTGATCCTGAATGATAACTTTAACAAAAAATAAGATAGTAAACAAAAAAAATCTAAGGTAGTATCAACTTGAAGTGAATGCTCCTTTAAGCAAGGAGGCTCTTTTGAATAATTCCCTATGCCTCCGCTTTTTTCTTTTTTTTATTTAAAAAAAAAGAAAGAAAAAAGACCATGATTTCAAAACNAAACCTACTTTGTAACTTTAGGTTATCTCTTACATTTTGGAATACAAATGTCCTGAGTAACCACTGATTCTGCATGTCTCTAACTGCTTGTGATTTCCTAAGGCTGATTACAGTCCAGTGACTTACATTTTAAAAAATAATAATTATTTAATTTTTTTTTTCCTGATGACTGGGATTGCTCTCCCAGAATAGGGATATGTAGATGGAGAAAGAGCTTACTTAGAGCGAAGAAATTTCTCTCTGCTGTTTTAGGATAAATGACAATTGAACCAGCAATGTGTATTATATTCAGGATAATAATTCAGGTGTAATTGGTCTTCCAAATATCCATCCTGAATGTTGGAGAACAATTCACAATTTGCAGTTCTTTCTGGAGACTTATTCAGCTTTTGTGTTAGCTGTATGCAAGAGACTGACAACTGCTGGAGCAGTCGAGAGCCTGTTCCTTAATTGCTCCACACTGCACATTCATCACTAACGTGAACAAACTGCTTTTGGAAGAGAAGCTGCTTATCATGTCTCATTGTGCAACAGCACAGCAGCGCTAAGCGTAATCAATAGTGAAATACACTGTTAAATAAAGCCAATTAGAACCCATTAAAATATCATTTTTACAAGGAAAATCCTATCAGTATTTAAGTGACAATTGGAGGTTTCTTTCTGTCGTAGTTTAGGCCAAATTGGCTACTGGGGACCTGGGGGACCCCAGATGGGACCGACAGATGCTCCCCTCTACCTCTCTTCAAAGAGAGAGGCAGAGGAGGGGAAAGGAGACTTATGAGTTAGGCAGGAACTTAACTACTTTAATGAAATATTAATAATAAAGTGAAAAGAAACAATGAAAGAATATATACAAAACCGTATCAAGCTCCCGATATATACAATCATGACACCAGCTGGCACTGGGGCAGTCCCAGGCTGGGCTCAGTGATGGACGGGAAATGGATTCCGGATCTGCATTCAGGATCGGGATCACAGGCAGATGAACAGAGTCCTCCTCAGACGTCGGCCATTGAAGGAAGAGAGCTGACCCTTTGATCCATCAGCTTTTATACTGAGCATGATGCAGATGGGATGGAATACCCTGTTGGTCAGTTTTGGGTCACCTGTCCTGTCTGCTCCTCCCTGCAAGTGGGACTATGCTTTTCCGCTTCTGACCTTCCAACGGGGCAAATAACAAAGTTGGTTGGCCTTGGGTGTTATGGCAATAAGTATAAGCAGGAGCCTCTCTGCACACCATGCCTGGGCATCAGCTATAAACATAGGTCTTATCACTCTGAGAAAGTGAACATTGTCTGTACAATATGCAGTTAATTTCAGTAGTTAGAAGAGGCCCAGCTAAGAAGCGAAGTTACTGAACAAAATTGGTTCTGTTTTACCTCAAACCAGGACACATGCTTAACTGGAGCATTATTATTCAGAAGGAACAGAGTTGTATGAACATAGTCTGCTTTTAAAGCCTTCATCCCATACACACCCAAAATATTTGCCTATATTGGAATGGAGGTGTAGAATTTTACACATTAATCTCCTAAACGTCTCTATTATGTGGGAGACCTCAGCTGGTCCGAGGGATCAGAATATAAGTTTAACACTGACCCTGAGCAGATACCTGAGTACCCTTGAAGAGACTGGAGAATCCTGAGAAAAGCATAGCAAACAAGATAAGGGTTGGCAAACATCCTGGCTTTGACCAGAGCATGAACAGCGCGTGATCAACAATTGTATTGGCTGTCTGGCATGTGATGTGAGAGCAGATTGGGCAAAAGTAGAATGGTACAGTATATACACAGATAAGCATCCAGGTAAAAGGATATAAAAGAGCACTGCTTGTAAAATAAAATATACAATTGCTGCAACTTGATATTCAGTGTCGTGTCCATCTCTACAATGACACTATTATACAGATATACAATAGCATCCCATAAATGAACCTGTAAATTGGTTGGCTTTCCAAGTCTTGCGGAGAACTTGATTTCTGCCGAGTCTTCTGGCTATATGACTTGCATAGGAGCTGCATGCTGTGGGGGGAGGTTCAGCTCACCGGGGAGGGTGGTTACATTTCACTGTGGCAGAATACCTCATGTAGTTTGATGCAAAAGAAGGAATCCAGCACACAGAAACATGCCACTAACACTGGTCTGTGCTCCTACAGCAAGATAGATTTTTTGGAACCATAGCTTGCTTACATGGACTGCTCTGTAGGTGGATCTGAAGAGATTTGATATTGAACCTGAGTAAAGGTGAGGTCTTTGGAGACTGTGGAACATACAAATCGATGTGTTTGTGTATGTTCTAAAAGTCAAACTTCCCACAAACACTCGAAAAATCTCAGTTTTGGGAGTGGAGTGCCTCTATTGTGATCTAAAGCTAAATGGTCTTGTCTGTCCACTCCTCGACAATATATCATTGAGAATGTGTGTAGTTTGTCTTCTCCTCCTCTTCATGAGGAGATGAGTAACAATCTAAATTTGTCACAGTGAATAATCCAGTAATTGAAGAGGCTAAGTGGCTGAACATTTTAGGCATTGACTAATGTTTCAAAATAAGTTAAGTGAGGTGCATGCAACTTCCTTCTGTGGTTAAAATTTAGTGAGTAGTTTTGTGAGGCTGTAGCTACTCCTAAACAGATTATATGTTTAGAGTTGGAAAATTGGGTATCCTTACCAGTAAACATTGATGATTCCATCAAACAGATTTAAACACCCACCTATAAAGAATAAAAAACTTAAAATGAATAAATAAATTATCCAGCCTGACAACGAGGAAGTAATTACCTTGTTACTTACTGTTCCTTTTCTATCGTTGTGTCATTTTTGTGGATGATTGGAGGTGTAACTCTTATGTGTTTTGACAGGTAGACCTGAATTTACCTCCTCAAATGGTGAAAATGGGGAATGGGAGTATACTCTTGCTCTTGTGTACTGAGAACAAATAGAGATGAGAAAATCCAGTGCTCTGTGACCACCACTGTAAGGCATGATGAAGCAGTAAACCTTGACATAAAACTTGTAACTATAACATAGAACAAAATCTTTAGATCAATATTGGAAACTCTCAAAAACATGAGACATGATCACTTATAATAATGGGACTATCGCTCTTCTTTTATAGTGAGAACAAGCCTTATTCTTAGTTTTTGTTGCCTTAGCCAAAGTAATACCTTGGTTCTCCTGTCACTTTAATTTTAGCAAGAATCAATATGGGGACAGAATAGCTTGAGATCAGCCAGTTCTGCCTCCAGCTTTACAACAGTTAACAGTGCAAGTTACTTAGTCTACATTGTGATGGCTCTTCTAGGCACAACAAATTAATTTATTTGGATAAGTCTATGGACTTCCTCTTTCTATTGAAGGAGAATCAGTTAGTTTTAGTCATGTTGACAATACATGTGAACACAAGATTCAAATAATTAAAAAAAAAAAAGGGGTCTGATGTTGTTTAAAAGGAAGAAGTGATACAAAGAAAAAGTCAGCACATCCATGTAAGTGAGAAAGAGGAGTAAAAGGAGAGGGAGGAGGGATGATAGATTAAAAAATTGATATGCTTTTAAAAATAGAGCCAAAACACTTTTGTTAGAATGGAATGAAGTTATTTGTAGGTTTGAACTCATAACTTGAAGAAGGCATATTACATTTGTGGGTATTTGAAGGTGAGGACTGAGTTGCCTTGCAAAAATGAGTCAAAGAAAAAATATAATTTACATCTCCTAATCAGGCAATGAGAGTCCAAATGGACTTGAGTTCAAGCAGACTGTAAGGCCCTCTTCATAACAATCCACAATGAGAAACAGCTGTTTTGTCACCTTTCCATGCGACCACGCATGACTATATATGCATGCATTTCTATCTATAGATAAAAATGTAGACACGTTAAGAAAAAATTTGGAGATACCATCCAGCTATTCTTTCAAAAATAACTCCGTTTTCTTAGGGTTACTAGGCATATACTGCAACACCTCAAAGCAAAATCCAAGCTAGAAAATGGTTTCATATACCTAACACAGAACAGATCAGTAAGTTTTTGAATTAAAGGATAGTTGCAGCAGAAAGGACTTTAATAATCAGAGCAATTGTTGTTATTCATTGATCTTAGAATTGTAATTTCATAAAAACATTTGTTAAAGATTTTATGAATTAAGTTTGGGAAACCAGACAGATTGTTAGTCTCGGTTAACCAAAGAATTTGGAAATGATTAGCTTTTTTACACAAGATGTCAGAGACTGATAAAGTACAATGAAAAAAAAAATATCCTTAGGTGTCAAAGGACTTGAAAATTAATGAAGATGAAATAAAAAAATACAGAAATGATAATGTACTGAAACTGAAGCATGACAGCAAACCCACAGTGGTTCATGTAGCCATTAAAGAAATATACTGGCTGTCAGAATTCACATTCCTTTAGGAAAAAAAAACGTGGTATGAAATAGATAAGTCACTAATAAGCAAGGAAGCCCGCAGTAGCTTTCCATCTACCTCTGTGAAGTTCACTTGATTTCCATATAGGAATTTAGAGGGAAAGACATCTCTGAAAGTTAAGTTTCAGAGGTTCTTTGTTTATTTGACACTTCAGTCGTTTCCTCTATGGAATGGATGTTGGGTTACTGTATTCTTTTGGCTGTGTAGGTGTGTAATATAGACTGTCAATGATAATATTTACCCTACTTATGGTTCTGGCTCACAGTAGGTTTTCCATTGGGTATCGGAGAAGCCAGTGCAGTACACCTACAGGGCCTGTCAGTCCTGTAAGAAAATCCAAATGAAGGATGAAATAAATTGATGGAATAATATCGACAAACTTAGTCTGATGTTCTCTATGCTTAACCCCATGAATAAGTAGCAGACAGTATTTTTAAGAGCAAGGACAAACACTTGAAAACTAGAGATTAAAGATTAATTTTCTGTAGAGGCTTTTTCCCCCCTCACTAATTCTCTTTGGGTTATGAGCACAAGTGGTCTAATAATTTCAGCAGGCTTACGTTCTTAGGGCTGCCTTCTGCCTTCTTTTCTTTTGTACCAGCTTCCCGGCTAAGAGATACGAGACTCCTTTGTTACCATTGTGCTCAAAAACCCCACACTTGAGATCGTGGTATTAATAATTTATTTACAAAGAAGTCTTTACCTAAAATCGTATTTACAAAATCTTTACAAAAGGTTTTAATCTGAGACTAAAGCTACTGAAATATTACTATGAAGAATTTTCTTTTTTCCCAGGCAATTTATTGTTGAAAGAAATAAAGGTTGAGGTTTTCAAGGGAGCTTTAAGGTACTTCCCTTAATCTAATTGTAATGTGATTGGAGCAATGAACTCCTCTAAAGTGCCAGCACTGTCCTAGCATAAACGTACACGATGAAACTCTTAAGCCCTCAAAGTCTGCTCTGGACTAGGACGATGGATTTTCACGGATAGCGTGAAGCCAGCAACTTTGTGGCATTAGTAACAATGGGATGGTAACAAAAAAGCACTAAACCTATTTTCCTGAAATTGTTTCTTGTGAGGCTAATGCTGTGTTGGTCCAAGCTACCTAAATTACAGTTATTGTCCATGTCCTTTAACAGCATTCACTGACTGCACATAGCAGTCTGCCTACCTCCCCGCATGTAGGCATCCCCCAAACAACAAGCAGCCTCACCACAACCTAAACTAGAAATTTTGATCCAAAGTGTTCTAGAGTGTTTCAGGGGCAGACCCTTCCTGTCCCCTCTCTGAAATTCAAGATGAAATTTTCTTTCAGCCATAAATGACTAGTTTCTGTTCCCTGTTGTTATCTTTTCACGTGCTTATAAAGTGTGGCTGTCTCCCTAGGTTTCTAACCAGCAGAAGATAAGAGTGTTTTTATATTTTGCTTGGGTAGTTCTTTTGTGGGATGTTTTGGGGTTTTTTTGGGGGGTGGGGTGTGGTTTTGGTTTTTTTTTTTTTTGCTTCCTTGCTTTCTGCCATATCCATAGGAAAGATTCCCCAGCATTCCTCTCTGCAGCACGGTGGTAATTGGGTATAAGTAAGACCCATCAAATGATAATCAAAGTTGCACTTTGAACGCCTTAAATATGTAATATTCTCTGCAGTGTGCCAGTCTGTGCTTGAAAAATACATACCTAATCATTAAATCTAATAAAATGCGTAATGGTTATGTTTGTATTGTGCGACAAGGATCAAACTAGCCTGTGAATGTGTGAGCCTACCAGAAATAATAACCAACTGCCAGAAATAACAACCAATTAAATTCTCTAGAATGTCTTGTAGATGAAGTATGTTGAAGTAACAATAAAATTAAGTTAATAAGAGAGCTGCCTAGTTCAAAAATGTTGGATACCTTTCTCTGTAAACATAAGTTATATTAACCTTCTAATTCACGTGCTGTGCATTACTGATCTTTTGTCCCTGTACCTAAGAATAGGCAAATTATTTTATTATGAGGTTTGAGAATTGCTAGAATAATCAAGAAAATACCTTTTCCCATCTCTTGATGACTTAAGGTGGACTGAGAATCAAGGTTATGGAAATGTCAGGGATGAACTCATCCTACTCTTCTTGCACTGAATAGCTGTGGCTCATGAATACAGACATGACTTATGCTACTGGAATCTGTTATCTTGTGAAGCTAAATATCCAGCACTGCTGTCAGTTATTGCAGCTTCACGAAATCCTGACGTATGCTTCTACAAAGAAGAACACTCTTAAACTCCAAAGCTGTGATTTGAATTAATTTTCGGGGGCTTTCAGTATTAGAAAGTTAGGGATGTTCTATAATTACTTTTTTGGGGTTTTTTTGTCTTGCATTTATAGGAAGGATAATTCATGCTGGGATTCAAAGGAGAATTTTTTTATGGTAGTCAGTCTAGGAATTTTAAGTAATGTCATCTTTTGGGGGCTTTTTTTTTATGCCACTGAAGGACCTGGATCCTTGAGGCTCTGATATAAAGGAGGATGTCCCTAGAACAAGCACTTTGAAGATATAGAGGCAGATTTCCCTCTTCATCCCAACGTCTTTCATGGCCACGTTCTTTGCATCAGCTGAAAGAGTTTGCTTCAGCTCTAGCTTTTGAGTTCCTTTAAATTATGTTGGTTCAGCCTCAGGATCAGTAGGTGGAAAAGTCACCTTGGCATTCTTCCCCTGTCCTGGGCCATTATTCTGTATATTGCTCAGCCGCAACATTAAGCAAGTATCTCTTAAAAAAACTCAAACCAAAACAACAAAAAAACCCCACCAACTGAAAACAAACAAACCAACAACAAAACTGAAAACAGAACAAAAAAAAAAACCCAGCACACCTCAAGTATTTGGCAAAATCCCTCTGAGTGGTTTTAAAGAGGGGGGGGAATAACACTCATGGATCAAAAACAAGCTAAGAGAAAAAGACTTAAAAAAAAAATACAAACAGTTACAGAATGGGAAAAATTATTTTAGAGTAAGACTTAGAGTGCAAACATAATTTTTTTTTTAATGGCTTAAGAAGGTCTATTAATGGGTGGTAGAAAAATTGTCATAGTAGGTGACAGTGCATTTGGAAAGAACAGCGAAGCTATGCCAGAAGAACTCAACAGAAGCAGATGTCTGTAAGACTTAGGGTTGACAAATGGAGATCAAAATCTGCAGGGTAAAATTTTATAAACTCATAACTGCTAGGTCTGAAACTAACTACAGGAACAGGACTTATGGCCACTGTAAGAGAGCAGTAGTCATCTCAACTGCAATGCCCCCAGAAAACAAGGAATGCATACAAATGAAAGAAAAAACATAAATAATTTAAATCATTAAAGTTAATTTATAAGAATTACAGTGGAAGTGTACCTATGCTACTCCTTGACATAGCATAAAAAATAGTAAATGAAATAAATTGAAAATTAATGACTTTGAGTTTAGTTTTAATACTCATTAAATGAGATTTTTTTTCCTAATACAACCTTTTTTAATGGAACTGATTTCTGCAGAATGTCATATTTTAAGGACTTGATTAGGGAAAAAAATAAGGTTTGCCATGAATGAACATAGCTGTTATTAAAATAGGTTAAGAAAAATAAATACAGGTTTCCAAGTTTGTTTTACTTGGAAGTAAACAGTAAGTCCCAGAAAGCAAATTACCTGTTAACTGAAATTAAGCTGCCTAGGAATCCTGCATGGGGATTCCTGACTATTCCTCTGAAACAAACATCTATCCGAATGTTATTCTATACCAGTCTTAACTAAATAGTGTTTTTATGTATTCGGAACTGTTGTCCTCTAGTTTCTGGCTCTGAGAATATGTATAAAAGATGAAGCCTCTGGGACTAGTCTATGTTTGAGGCTAAGCATGTTTCTAAATATATGCTGCAGTGATACCTATGTTTTTAAGTTCTACTACAACAGATTATGCTCTGCTGCAATTTCAAGCTTGTAAAATCCTGGAATAACTGGTTCAGGTTTTTTTTTCTTTCATTTTGCATGTGTTAATGTTTGACCACTGTAAGGTGCTGAAGCAGAGATGATATGTAGCATTAGATTTATATATAGAATGTATTTTTATATATATATAAAAGTCTCACTAATGGTTGCTTTCTATATTTTTACCAAGTAACAAATGCCTTCTGTACTTTTTCTAAGATTATCAAGGAAATGTGCACTTTGCAAAAATCTTCCTCGGAATTATTTATCTGCTGGGGAGGGGATGGGGGGTGGAATAGGACACATGGAGAGAATGAATAGAAGAGGAGAAGGAGAGAAGAATTGACAGACAATTACATTGACATTTGATGGAGCTGTATCAGGCTGTTAGTACAGCCTAAAAAAAACCTAAATTGGAGTGATGGGGGAGGGGGACAAAACCTGTGTGCTGCCCTGGTAGTCTAGTTACACCAAAACATCTGTCGCTTACTTAGATGCTATTTACAATGAGATTTTTGTGCAGTTGACTAGTACAGAGCTATGCCTCTCCCGAGGAAGTTACGTAGCAGTGTTTATTCATCACCACCTGCTGCTGTGTGAGCAACAAGACATATAGCTGGTACGTGGCTGAGGAGAATAAATGTCTAAAAAAAGAGAATGACTAAAGAAGGAGGGGAAAAAAAAAAGCATGCATCGCATACACAGACTTATATTCTGTCATCAGTAATATGTCAGTTGGATTTGGAAGGTATGCTGCATGGAAAATATAAGAAGTATCACCTTGTACAAAATTAAGTTATGTTAACTTCTGCAATCTGTGTTGGTATAAAGAGTTTAATTAAGTTAAAGCAAAAAGTGCCAAGTTCTCAAGTTCTTCATACATAATTTAACAATGGTTATATATGGAGATCACTGGGTTTCTCTACAGATTGTTTTGTCTTTTTTGTTTGTGGTTCGTTGGTTGGGGTTTTGGTTTTTTTTTAAGGCCTTACTTCAAGATTTATCCCTTTCTTCAAGTCTTCTTTTATTCCCTGCCACTACCACCACCCTCACCCCCACCCCCATTGTATAGCTTCTGATCCTTGGAAACACTGATACACTCTTATTACAAGAGAGATACTGTTAAAATTGATTGTGAGTCCGAACTGTGGCATAATCCTGCCAATGGTTTTGTTTGGGATTGGGGCTGCTGGTTCAATGGATGCTGCATGGCACTGTTTGTCTAAGTAAAGAACGTGTAGGTATGCAACACCTAAAGCAGGTATTAGACTTTGGGTATTGCTCAGCCCTGTTTGCTTCCAGCAGGAGCTGTAGACTGAAATGCAGTCCAACAGGGTATTATTCCGCATATGATGGGAAAAATAACATTTTGAAAACTTCAATTTATTGAAACTTGAGCAAAGTGGACAGGTGATTCCAGAAAGGATTTTCAAATTGCATAAAAGTATGCAGGGTTATCAAACCTAAATTACAAATGCTTATGTTATAAACATATGTTCCTCTGCGTGTTCTGCATATGACCTTATTGCAAAGGGCAGATCACTTGTCCCTGTAGATAGGCTTCAAAGTTACAAATTGTCAAACTACCCAGGAGATCAAAAAGTTACCCAGTGCAGCTTAGTTTATTGCATTTTTACATTAGTTTATTTTTCTCACTTGCTTCATAAGAGAAATGGTGAGTTTAATGCACAAAATGTCACTTCTTATTGGAGTGGAATTAAGTGTTTCTCTAAAGTAGAATAGCATAATAGCAGGGTTGAGCTGTTTTGTTTTTAAGACATTGTAATTATCCCTAGTGTGAGTATATTTAAATGGATGGAATGGAAAAATGGAATGAGTATATGAGTTCTGTCTCCTGTTATATAAAAGCCACTGTGCTTACCTAAGCTAACTGATATTCACTTGCCTCAGTGTTTCCCTACAGTCAGGCTCAGTCAAGCCTACTGAAATGATGGTTCTAAAGGTTTGCCCAGTGTTGGGGAGAAACAATAACATAGTATTGCATATAGAAGACCATCTGTAACTGTAAAAAATGTGGTTTGAAGAATTTTGTGTTCAGTACTATTAACAATTCTGAAGCAGGCTGAGTAGTTTCTTATGTGGAAGGATGCAAATGGGGAGAAGTCCATGATGGCTTTGAAGAGTTTAAAGGTCAGTACACTGATATTAAGAAGATTTTGATAAAGGATGGCATCTTCCCTGGAGGACGGTAAACAACAAACCAGAAGCTAACTACCCTAAATTAACGTTTTATCATGGTGTTATGGTTCTCACTCATATAGTCTGTTATCAAATTAACTTTTTGGTGGGCTTCACCTTGTCATTTACAGTGCTATACCAGATTGTGCAATTAACATTTTTGTGTGACAGGCACTTGCCAGACAGCTGGGGGTGGTAGGGAAAAGCAGATAATTATGTGCCTGGTTTGCGACCTGCAAAACCTCTTCTTTCTGTTAACATCTATGACAGAATCAAGCCCAAATTAAGGAACTACAATAGGAAAGTCTTGAACCATCAAACATTAAAGGTCATTTAGTACAAAAGCGTAAAGGTCAAAGAAAATACAGGAAAGTTCATTGGAGATGATCTAACTGCTTAATGTGGAATGCTATAAATCGTGATGATTCTTACAGGAATGAGTAAACTAAAGAACAATACACAGTATTAATTTGCATTTTATAGATACATACCAATTTTTAAAGTTGTACCCAGCATTTATGGGACTTTCCATGGTTAAATATTGATTTTAAAAAATTCACGCTTCTATACGTTAGCCTTCACTAGCTAATGAAAAGTGAAGGATTATATAAAAAAAATTACTTGTAAACTAAGCTGTAATCTAACAGATTTCACAGGGTAGCCAGGCTGAAGATTTAAAATGTCACGGTTTGTCCTAGATTAATAACAAATCTCAGTAGAAACGCTCAAATAATGTATTGAGTGAGTTAATCTTTCAGTCATGCCTGTTCTGTTATGGGTAAAATCACCAGCCAAGAAAGTCTCTATACAGTATGAAATACGTGCTGATAATTCTTTTATACTTCAGAAATGGTAAACAAACACTTTCATCACTTCCTATCCCTTTATTGGACGATACTAAATATTAATATATTTCTGCATACTTTGAGCTGCATGATCTTGATAATAGACAAGAGTCACAAAATAAAAATCAGTATTGATGATAATTTAGCTAGAAGTTTGGTATTTGAGAAGGGATACAAAGACTGTACTGTTTAAGGCTACAGTAACATGATGCTTCAACCTTATGCTCCAAGGATCTCAGCCACCTCCTTCCCTAACGCCTGCTTTATTTAAAAAAATCAAAACACTACATTATACCTTTCAAGCATAGACAGAATACAAGAGTAGAAGATGAGCAGAAATATGTCGCAATATTTTTGCAGACAATGTGATCTTCTTACTTCTTTTTAAATAAAATATTTTAAAAAATAATTTAAAAAATCTGTTAGTTGTTGTTTTTTCTCCTGCTTTCCTTAATTTAATTTTTGCAATTCAGTCCTCTTCATATAGGCCAGCCTTATGCTGGGTACCTTGGCTACAAAAAAATGAGCCCTATTTGAAGTATGCCTCTTGCTTTTCCAATCTCTTTCAGCAGCTTACTTGAAAATATGAAACAATATGCCACCTTAAATTCAGAGCGATCTGCTCTCTGAGAAAGATGCGGAATACAACCTCAGAAAGATGGAGCTAGAAGTGTCAGAGAAACGCTTGGGTTCTTTTGGAGTATTTTTAGTGAAGGTTATGTTAAAAAGTGAACATAACCACAAATTCAGGTGAAAAGGTAGGAGCAGATGGTTCTGAATACATGATTTCATAATTGTATATTATGTATTTAACATGCAGAAGCTGAAATGTGCTTTAAGCAGACCTTTACGAAGCTCAATATTAGTGGGTTCAGCAATGTAGTGTCACCTTTGGAGTTTTGTCTCAATGTATTCGGTCTCTATTTCAGACAGAGGTGGCTTAAATGTCTCAAGTGCCCCTAATGTATAGTGTTCTATATCATGGTCGGTACTCACTGTTTTTTCTCAGCTTAGGCCAAGACAAAGACTCAGGTGTTCTGGTGAATTACACTGTAAAGCATTTTTTCTAGAGGTTTTTATTGAAATGCCAGTGTACTTAGGACCAAATCATCCCACCTCATGCAGAGTTCAAATAAATTACTTCTTCGCAGAACCTACTGTGGTTAAAGAATGGGATTTGAAAGCTGCGTAGTTACATGTGTAGGTGCCACATTGCACGCTGTGCTTTAATGCCCACCTTCTTTGCATGAGCTTTTTGTGACCCAGTTCATTGCTATGACAAAAAATCATATCCCTTCTCCAACCTTCTAGCCAGCGGTTATTCAACAGGAATAGCTGTTAGATGTATTCCCTATTGCAGGAATACACGTTTCCTGAAAGAAAAGCAGCGATGCAGCCAGCCATAAGGTGACTGTGTAGAGCCTGACTTGTCGCTCTGTGCCCTGCCAAGACAGTCCCTTGTGTCGTTCTTTGTTTCTCCACCTGAGCTTTCCGGCCCTTAGTACTGGTACGTCTTCCTTGTACTTCTGCTCGTAGAAAACTAGATTAGAGAGAGGGGAATGGACAAAAGAACTACAAAGTGTTGTTACCATTCAGTGATTCACACGTGACTATTTGGATAGATAGTTCTCCTAAAATCTTGAAAGGACAGCTCATGAATGTGTGAAAACTCATATTTATGAATGAAAGTAATAAAGCAAAATGTTCCTGTAGAAAGAAAATATGTCTATCTAGAAGAAAAAAAAATCTATATATCTATCTAGTTGGTTATATTAGGATTTATGTTGCAGTCATTTTAGCATCCATTTGAGCACAGGAATTTCCAACTGGTTTTTGGAAAATATGTCTGAACTCTTCTTTTTGATATCTTGCCTACTTGGCTTGTTTAAGTTTTCACAAAATGAGTGTGCATGGAATAGTGCCTTTTGCATGTCTGAATGTGGTTGGTTTTTTTTTTCTGTCCTGCAGCAATCTCGATGTGGCAGGAGAGGGATCTCTTTGCCTCTTTCATTGTGTTCATCCATGTCCTCCTCATAGGTTTTTCAGCTACCTTAAAAGCAGGCTTATTCAATCTTATTTTAAAATCACTCCTTTGCATTTATAACAGATTTTGTATTTGTGTGAACATAACTTTACATTCTATTCCATCTAAAGAAAAAAAAATTGGGGAACATGGTTTGGAAGCATGTTCAGAACCCCCATATCACTTTGGTGGCAAGGTGAGCTGGAAAAACAGAGCGCTTAAGGACTGCCGTTTTAGCCCCTGGGCTCTGCTGATACCAATTCATTCAATCAAGATCTGTTTGATACTAGACCCCATATAGCACATCCTACACTTGGCCAGATTCCTAATAAAAATAAGAAAATCCTGTGTTCTAAAAAAATCTAGCAATGACATGAAAAGGTGAACAAAACAAGAAATCACATTGTGCCACTGCTTGGAAATCCTCATTGGTTGATTACTTCTGTTTATAGATGGGGAAGAAATTCTTTTAAGGTAAATAGCAAATTTTTGTATTTTTTTGTATTTTTTGTATTGTAACTTTTTTTTTTTAATTTTGCTGCTTTTGGTAGTCAAGAATGCTGGAGTAAATGTGAAACCCTTGTGGTTATTCAACACCATTTTAAACTAACTTCCCCCCTCCCCCCTTTGAAATAACCTTTTTTCTTTCTTTTGGGGGTTCTGAAAAATTGCAGTGGTGGAAGATTCTTAAACAATCTTACTGTTTTCTGAAAGTAAAAAAAATAAAATTAACAATTAAATAATGAAGTGTTCAATTTTTTGTACTAGTACTCTTTTCAATACGGTTAGTGTTTGCCACTTAAGTGTGTAATTTTTTTTCCATACTGGCTTTAATTTGAAACTGCAGATCAGTAAAGAAAATACGAGATAATTCTCAAGTGTTATGAAACCTTCTTAGGCCATGTTTTAAGAAAATATAAAGTAGTGGTTTCTCTGAAGTTAGTGGAATCATATAAGGGTTTTCATGAGTTCGGTATCTCAGCTCTGAGCTTGAATTTTTACTGTGTGTTCCAATTTTCACTGTAGATAGGATCACAGATGGCTATGGAGAAGTACAGATGCTGTTTTCTTACTATGATTCCCAGTACTGTATAAGGAGACAAAAGCAATGAGTTAACAGCTGAAGTTTTTTAGGTGAACATAACAAAAGTGTCCTGGTCATACTCGTTCACTCTGCTTGACTGATACTTTACTCTGTTCGTTAACATGCATTTGTGTGGACTGTATGTTTTAGACCTTTAATGAGACATACAATAAATGTATATACAATTAATATGGAAAATAAATGTAGTGAAATGGTAGTCAGACATATCTGCTTCAGACTGTACTTACTTTGTGGTGTGGTTTTTTTTTAAAAAAGTGCAATTGTTCCATTATAATGCAGAGATCTGCAAGATTTTTTAACTGTTCAATTATAACACAATATTAGTGTGACAATCTTACTGTTGATATAATGTTAGCAATTTTCACTGAGTTCCCATTAATTCTGTATTAATGACATTTTGATATGATCTTGATAGTATAATCCTAACGCATGTCCTATCTAATAAATTTTGAATTAGAACTGCACTTCTGCCAGCTTTTCAAAGATCAGATTTTTAATAGGGTATAACAGAAAACAGTTCAAAATATTGGGAAATTTACATTATTTCATCAAGGAAATCCAATTAAAAGTTAAAGCCTTACATTTCTACTTTATTAAGAGAAGTTATGCAGACTTCTTTATGCAGAGGGGAAGGCACGTATGTATATCACTGGTGTGAATAAGAGCACCAACATGTTCTATTTGTAGATTTGTGAAGAAACTGTGGAACATTCTCCTTTGCTGGCAGTCTCTTACCATAACCTCTATGTGGACATAAAAACACTATAGCAACTTGTATATTATGAAACAGCACAGTAAAGCAAACCAAGTATAGAATGAGGTGGAAAACTTGTTTATGACCATCATAAATAGCTATAGTAGTTTCAGCATGACACAATATAGGTATGGTTTATGTGTGTATCTTCTGTGCTACTAGTCATTATATCACGTTATCTGACTCTCCATTTATACTTTTGAGACTACTCCTGATGTTATTTAACATACAGGCAGAAATACTTATTATAATGCACGTTTCCTTACGAGAAGCTTATCACCAGTAGCTTCTCTGTGTGATTTCCACACACCTCCACCCCTCTGAATGTCTCAAATTATTTCACACGGTAGGTTCCCAACAGGTAAATGGTCATCAAATTATATGTGGATTTATCAAAAATGCTTAAGTACTTTGGGTATAGGAGTTTGAGTAGCACGTATACCAGCTCTCATATTTGGATCATCTGGTTTGGGATGTTTGTAAAGTTCAAGACTGAAACAGCCTAACGACCTCGTCGTAATAATTCTCTCTTGGATCACATTCAACTTCATTACAGCTGTCGAAGCCCAAATGTTTTACAACTGGTTTGATTGAATTTAATTTCTTTCTACGTGTGGCTCTTTTTTTTTTCTTTTTTTTTATTTGGTGTGTTTTGTTTTTAAAACTGGTGGTCAGTTAGGATCCAAATATACTGGGAGAGCTCATCTGGCTGACATGTAAGCATAGGTATCAGCCTACCTTTACTGTTTTAAATTAAGGAGGGGGGAAGGGAAGCAGGGAGCAAAGTTTTTTAAATTACTGTAAATGTTTTAAAGAAAAAACATTTGTTCAGCTTTTCAAGGGACCTTTAATCAGTGTCTTAATTTCTAAGTGAAAGTTCTTGGATGCTCTAATGAAGTGATGCTAAAAGAATTGGTGCGAAATATGCTATATTCTGCCTAAGAGGAGAAAATTCTTTGAAGACTTTTCTTCCACACAAAAAAACATTGTTATCAGACAACTGGAGCCTTATTTGATTTACCTAAAAAGCATTAGAAAAGTCCTCTTGAACTCCAAACTGACTTAAAAAAACAAAGCGTAATTTAAAATGGAAACAAGTCCTTAAAGCCATTTTTAGCATACTCTGAAGTCTGTTGAGAACGAGATACCTAGAATAAGTCCATTGACTGTGAAACGAGTAAGAATGATTCCTAACCTCTCCAGGGCTACTCAGGTGTGACTGAAATTTGTTATTCTTTCCCTGTTTTGTTAAAAATATTATCAAAATACTGTTGCCTAACCTTTTCCATTTTTAAACCAATTAATCTCACAGAAATGGGAAAAAAAATATTTTCTGAGACTTCATTTTTATTTTGTCTGGAAGGATTATCAGGTAGCTTTTGTTTTGTAGAAGTCAAACTTATCCAACTTAACACAATATTTATTAAATTACACAAGAAACGATTTCAGAGCTAAACAATAAATAATTCTTTACTGGACCTGTATGTAGATTGTGCATACCACGGTGGTTTGACATATTTTTTTCTGCCTCCAGTTTTGAATGAATGCTGACTTCAGCGAAGTTGAATTTCGGGTATGAGAAGGCAGATTTACCCTGAGGTGTCATCTGTATATAAGCAAACCTCAGCTCTGAGATGCTAAAAAAGGAGTTTTAATGTCAGTGAATGCTGACTGAAACACTGTTTCTGAAGATGTCCTAACTCCCTTTTTTCAGTGACCTTGGTGAACCTGGTGGCGTGTTTGATTTAAGTCTCAGTTCCCGTAGTTACAAAATGAAAGAGGTCTCTCTGAAACCTTGGACTCAAAGTGCTTGGTACAGTGGGGTCTAAATAAACACCACCTCCCGTGACAGCTCTACGAGTTATCAGGGATGACTTGTTTTAGATGTATAAGGAGAGACATTTGTAACGGCTTCTGCTTCGGAAGCTTCCACAAAAAAACCAAAAGTGTCAAATTTCCTAATGCCAAGTAATACCCTGCAGGTATATAGATGTTGTATATAGGCATGTAGATGTCGGGGGTTGGTCCTAGTACTTGTACTTGCACAACTTATGCAGCAAGAAGTGAAGGATTGGATTTTCCTCCTCCTTCCTTCCTTCCTTCCTTCCTTCCTCCTCCTTCCTTCCTTCCTTCCTCCTCCTCCTTCCTTCCTTCCTTCCTTCCTCCTCCTCCTTCCTTCCTTCCTCCTCCTCCTTCCTTCCTTCCTCCCT